>VXAU01001952.1:128620-264450 GCA_013399695.1 Formicarius rufipectus | reverse complement strand
ATGTTTGCTTATAGTTTGATGTGTCCTTGGGTGATAGTAGTCAATATCTGGTTAGGTAAAACAATAGGATTCCACAGAAATTCTACATCTCACCTCTGCCTGGACCTTTTGAAACCAAATATTATAAAATATATAATATTATATAATAGAAATATTGTAAAGCAGCAACTAAATTTAAGTTTTGGGTCACAATGCTTTGATCTTTCAATTATATGACAAAATGCTTGTAATCTGTGGTGTAATTCACCCACAATCTTTCATGGCATATCTTAATGTACATTTCAAATTTACATGTTTCTGTTTCTTCTGTCTATTATACACATGCCTAAAATACAGATTACATGCCATCACAATCTTTGTTATATCTTGATTTTCCTTAAAATAACAAGAATTTTATATTTTCGGGTATGTCCAGCACTTAAAAAGTACATTTTTGTTACTAATTGCAGGTTTTGTGTGGTTGTTTGGTGTTTTTTTTTCATTTTTCTTAGACTGCAACACAGTTAACTAAACAGTTTAAAAGCCTAATTTTTCATAAAAACTGTGAGCAATTGCCCGTGGCTATCTAGTAATGTGTTATTTTCTTGTTGAGAACTCTTTGGTGGATGATTTAGGTGATTGTCCAGCACATCCAGACATTTCATTTCACCTTTTTAGACACTGTTATGATGATTTGATTGCTTTGAGTCCATCACAATCCTTCAGCTTTAAAAGTGGAAAGAAAAGTCTGTGTCTGTTGGACAACAGGTGTCAGACAAAGTGTTACACTTCACATTCATCAAGATGTACAGTAAGGACTGTTTCAAAGAAAGGAAAACCGTCCCAAAAACTTCAAAGTACCTGAAGGAGAGAGCTATTTTACTTCTTTGTCAAAGTTCATCCCAGCATATGTAGTATGTCTGTATCATGCTACTCTCTGGTGAACATTTTCAAAGATTGTTTAGATACAAACATCAGTGATGTAATGCTAGTGCTATAGAGAATTTATTTTGTCCTTGAAAGATTAGGAAACTCAGTAAGAAATTAGCAAAATGCAGACACGAGTTTTGGAAAAAACAATATTTCTACACACCTTATATCAAAGTCAAGCAACTGGAGTATACATAGATGCAGCTTGACACTGAAGGGAGAAAATCTGTGCAGCCAAAGTTCAGCTGGAGTTGAAGGGAGGGACAATATGAGGGACAATAAAATATGAGGGACAATAAAAAGTGTTTTTTCAAATATGTTAGCAGCAATAGGCATTGTAAAAATAACATTGCCTCATTACAGTATGAGGTTGGTCGTCTTACAAACAGGAACAGAGACAAGGTGGTCTTGGGAATCTGGAGAGGTCCCAGCAGACTGGAAGCTGGTGAACATTGTCCCAGTTTTCAAGAAGGGCAAGGAGGAGGATGGAGGACCCCAAAAACTACAGGCCTGTCAGTCTCACTTCAGTGCCTGGTAAAGTCATGAAGAAGATTATTTTGGAAGGTATTGAAAAACACATGAAAGACAGTACAGTCATTGGTCATAGCCAGTATGGCTTCATAAGAGGAAGGTCCTGCTTATTAGACATGATTTCCATTTATAACAAAGGAATCCACATAGGTAATTAAGGGAAGCCAGTTGATGTAATCTTTTTGGATTTCAGGAAAGCTTTCAACACTGTCAGAGAATCCTCCTGGGCAAAATGTCCATCACAGCTGGATAAACAGATCATATGGTGGGTGAGCAATTGGCTCACTGGTCAAACACAAAGGAATGGGCTAACATCAGACTGGAGACCTGTCACTAGTGGGGTTTCACAGAGCTCCATCTTGGGCCCTGTGCTCTTCTACATCTTTGCAAATGACTTGGATGCATCACTGGCAGGGATATTGAGCATGTTTGCAGGTGATGCAAAACTGGGAGGAGCTGTTGACTCCCTCGAAGGCAGGAAGGCCCTTCAGGGAGGCCTCAACAAATTAGATGGCTGGACAATCACCAACCATATGAGGTTCAACAAAAGAAAGTGCCAGATTCTCCACCTGGGGTGGGGCAACCTACTGAATGTTGTCATAGGTACATACAGACTGGGGAATGAGATGCTCAAAAGCAATGCTGTGGAAAGGAATATGGGGGTCCTGGTCAATGGCAAGTTGAATATGAGTCATCAGTGCCCTGAAGTTCTGTCGGGAGAGGTCTCTGTTGGATATTAGAAAAAGTTTCTTCATAATACTCTCAGGCATTGATGTGTGATGTCATTGGTGTGACTCTTAGGGATGTTCCTGTGCAGGACATTGAGTTGGAGTCGATGATCCTTGTGGGTCCCTTCAAACTCAGCATAATCTGTGATTCTGTGAAGGCTTTTTTGTTTTGTTTTTTTTCCAATAGTGCCCTATGCCTGGAACCCAGCTTCTATTATTCATCTGTCTTCCTAATTTCTCAAAAAGAATTGCAGTCTGAGCTACTCCAAATTAGGGAGAAGACTGTCTTCTTTTTCCTGTGTACCCTGAAGTCCAACTGCAACATGTTGAACACTAGTTAATGCCTGATAATAAGAATTTATGTTATTTCTTGCTAATATGTTAGGTTGCTAAATGATTCAGAAAATGAGATCTATTTCAGCAAAGAGACAAGCCAACGTTTTAGGCAAAACAAATATTTTGACTAAGGTTATTACGACCATGCAGTCCAAAACTGGTTGACTCAGGTTAACAAGTCAGTACAGGTCAGATTTTAAACTGAAACACAGTAAGTTAAAAAATTATAAAACTAACCTGTGTATTTATTTAAAAAGGTCTTAAAATTGACCTTTTAAAAGATAATATCAACAGGGTACTGTTTTATTGCCAGAACTTAGCCTAGCCACAGGAAATGACCTTCCAGAGGCTTTATCTTATCTGGTATTAGCCAGAAGCCACAAATTCTTCTTTTAGACCTTTCTCCTAACCAGTGGGAAGCAGTAGACAGGAGGGAATAATTAATGTCATGCTAAAAGAAGTGCCCAAACTGGGGTACGTTACTATATTGGGGTGCCTAATTCTACCAGCTAAAGAGAAAAATCTAAATGACAGAATATGAGTGACCATCTTGCAGGTAGTCAAGGTTTTCTTTAATTAGTTCTCTTTAGGGTGTCCTAGCTAATGTGTTTTTTAATTTTTCGTTCCTGTCCAGAGACCTGCAGGTGAAGATTCAGTCCTTTTCTACCAGTCTTTTCTCATGTAAAAGGGAGAAATTAAAGTTATTACCATTATTGCAAAAATCCTGTTGAGCTTAGGTTATGGATTCTGTAATTATATGTTTACTTCTGTATGTTCTACTTATTCAAAACTGCTGATGTCCCCATAAAATTGCAGAGTTCATGCAGTTAGTCAAGCAAGGATTTCCTCAAAAACTGGTCATAAATTTTACTTCATTGATGCTGTACTATATGTTGTATTTGTATAAACAAATATTATCAAAGAGCAGTTTTTTAATGCTTTTAAAAGTCTTGGAAATAGACTAAGAAAAAACATACAGATAGAAGTGAAATAGGTGGTGAGGAATAGAAATCTATTCAAAGGATAAGACTATGAAGAAAGATAGATTCAAGAACAACAATTATCCACCTTCATTATCAGATAAACCAGAGACAGCCTGCAACAAAGTTTATCTGATATTTTACCCTTTTTCTTATATTTAGGTATGGGGAAAATTCCAAAGGGAGCAAATAAAATATAACTCAAAAAAGTTACAGCAAGAACACAGCAAGTGTTCCCATATAATTCACACTTCATATTACAAGTTAAGAAATACTGGTTTATGTCCACATTTTATTCTCTGTTTCCTCCTGAACTTTAGACCCCAAGCAATTTCCTAAATGGTGCTCACTGCTTTCTGCAAGTTCAGCTGTAACACTCAGACTAGGAAAGCGATGTTTTTAGGAAAAAGTGTGGGCTTTGCCATAGTATGTTGTTGTACGAAACATGAAATCATGTGCCCCCTGTGATTCAAGTTCTTCTCAGGAAACCTTGTGACTTAAGGAAAGCCTATACAGCCTTCCTGGTAATTCAGTGTGATGTTACATCAGTGCCTGACAGCAGATACCTTATTGAAATAGAGCCTTCCAAAGCCAGGAATGCAAACCTGGGAAAACAACAGCCTCATATAAATCTTACCAACTTTCTCATGCATCAAACACAGAAAGAAACATATCCTACATACTCTACACAGGAGTCAGTGGGCTACTTGCATGTTTTTAAAAGCAAATACAAGTGAAAGGTGCTGACGTCATCCATTCTGGTTAAAAGAATAGAATCTTGGATTAATAATCTTTATTCTTAGGACATTAAAATTGGTAGTATTAATAAACTCTGTTATTTTCTGTTATTTCATGCTACTTTGAATTGTACTTAAATGTTACTTAGAACAAGACATTTGTGTCTTTTCCAGAATTTCTTGCATCTCCACTGCCTCCGTTTTGCTGTCATCATCTTATTACAGATATCATCACAAGATGTGTAAAAAACACCAATCCAATCTGCAGAAAGTCAACCAAATAATGGCAGAGGCTTTCCAAAGTAGTCACACTGGCATGCAAACACTAGAAAGAAAATGCCATTTTCTGCCTCTAGCAAAAAATGACATTTTTACATCATATTAAGCACTACATAACACATTATGTTAAAGAAGCATGATTTTAAACAAACAGAACAACTATGTGTAGATGCTTCAACTTATATTGAAGTCTCGAATATTACTTTAGTTTCTCTTTGGTTTTCTAAGCCAGATATAAATTGATATATGGTATCTACTCTTACAAGTGTCATGATTTTGCTGTAAAGGCACACAGCTGATCTTGCTAAATATGTACATTTTGTGGAGTTTGTACCAGCTTAAAAGGTTAATATGAAAGCCTCATGTAGCTCTAAATGCAGATCTTAAGGAGGGTTGCATGTAATAAACTGGATCAACTTTTAATACAAGGCTGCATTACTTGATGTTTTATCATCTTCTCTGCTCCTGTTGGTGCCACAGTGCTACCTTAGCAGTGTGACAGCTAAGGCACACAAAACTCCTGTGATCTTCTGTCTTTTTCACTGCCTATTGCATGTGAAGCTAACCCAGTATTTGCAGCCTCTTGCAATCTCCTCACTGCTCACTCATCTGTGTCATCAGTGTGCATGGCTACCTGTGAAGAATCGGGAAAATGGAGATCCAGTGAAAGAAGGCTAATAGAGTTGTGCATTTTGCTTTTAAGCTGAAGTACTTGAAGTTGTTTGTTTCCAAAAGGTGTAGTGGGCACAGGGGTATGTAACTCTGCAGGCGTTAGACAGCTTTACAGAAGAACAGATTGCTTGACCTTATTGTTTTGTGTTTGCTTTCGGTAGGGTTAAGAGCAGTCACTGGGCTGACTGAATTGAAATTCTTGTAATCTGGTAACTTTTTGACTATCTGTATTTTAGTCAGATACCTTTCCAGGCCAAACAGTACAGTCCTCTGTGATAAATATTGAGCTTCATGATGATCCCTGCTTGATGCTACTAAGTAGTGTAACGGCTTATATGGCCTCAGGCAATTGAAAATAAAATTAATGCAGATGACAACTGTTGTAGCATTAGAAGATATTTTAGAGCAGAAGAATGAAAGCTCTTACCTAAAACATTTAGAGTGCTGTCATCTTATAAGCAGAGGGATTTGATTTTAATGCACTTTCATCAATTTACTACACTAAGTAGTTGATCAATCTTGGAGAGACTTGCCCTGGGTCCTGCAAAAAATTGATAGCAAATCCAGATACTGAATTCAGCATTTGTGTGTTACAGTTCGTTATATTCTCACTCAAAATGCACCTTTCATTTTTTACATGCAGTCAGAAATCAATTTTTAAAGCATTAGCTGAACCATAACTTAATAAATCATCATGCAACCAAGTGAAGTGTAACAATAGCTTTACCTCAAAATGGTAACAAACGCTAAGGGAATGGATCCACAAATCAAGAAAATCACACACTTACTGGGAAGAAGTTGAGAACTCCAGAGCATGCTATTCCTAATAGAGATAGAGAGAAAATTTTTATGGATAGTCCTCTGAGCCTCTGGAGAATCCTTACAACTGTACATTCCCTTATTCCCTCCCACAGTTAATATATGTAGGTCATTAATCATATTTTCAGGAATCTCCCTTATGTACAGGAAAAAAGCTTAAGTTTGGAGAACCATATACCTACCCCATAAAACAAGGAGTCTCCTGGTGGATTCACATTCCAGATGTAAGTGGAGGCCCAGAAAAAGGGAAAATCCAGTGGCTTTATTGAGCTCACTGTAGCCTGCAGTGCTACAGTGCTCTGTGCTCAGCTGTTCTAAACACTATGTCCTCCCTCTTTGCAGGAGCCTAGTAACTCAAACCTACAGTCATGTAAATAGTAGTGATTCCAGGCTAGAAATGACACACACAGTAGTGTGTAAGGCAGATGGAGTGAACTTAGGTCTGCAGGTCCAGATAAGGCAGCAAGAGAAGGTTCCTGCACTTTGGTTAACCAAAAAGGAGAACAAACACATGGAGAGGAGTTGTCAAATGACTTAGAGAGATCTCTCACATTGAAGTAGCTATCAAACACCCTGGAGTTCCTGGATGACTAGAACCACATTGATAATGATCCAAAGGTGATTATGGAAGATGAACAGGTGCTTTAGTAAGGATGGTTAAATGAGATTAACATAGGTATAGAAGTGTATCAGACAGGCAACTGGGATAGTAGTGAGGAAAGATGGGCTTGACCTGACAGATTTAGCTGATTTGCCCAAAGTCATAATGTTGCGGCACTGTCACTGAGAGACAGTTTTATTACCATGGAATAAACCTTGGAGAGGGATGAAAATTCTTTAGATTACTTAAAAAACAAATCTATATTATCATAGATTTCTGATACTTCAAATAGCATCAGTACATACTAAGCAGTACATACCTTTGTTTATATCTCAAATTTGTGTAACTAGCAAATGTAGTACCCAACAACCAACCAAAAAAATAGAAATAGGTGTCTAAGGAATCACCTTTCAGTATATCTCAATCCCATCCACAAATCAGAACTTGACTGAGATTTTTTACAGAGTGAGTTACAAAACTTGCAATCTCTGATGGCATCAAAGTTGGATTGTGTTGTCACAGCAAGTTTCAAGTTACCTAAACGCTGCATTATTTAAGGATTATCAAATTTCTGTAATTCTATAATAATTTCATTGTAATAGTATTAATAATAACAATGTATAAGCATATCTGAATTTCCTAAGCCAGTATTGGAAGGGTAGTGGATTTTATGTAAAAATAAGATAGTCATTCTGCATTAGTATTAATGGTATAGCACAATCTACTTTAATCAATAAAATCAGTGAATGTGTTTTTATAAAGCTGGACATGTTAGAGCTTCAAAGTCATGACGAACTGCAAAACAGCCATTACCTAACATGGACTTTGGGGAATAAAAGGGGAGTTTTGCAGTTAACAACTGTTGAAAAATTACATGTTTGTATGGAGGCTCTGAAAATACTATCACACATTCTGTTTCTGTACTGATTAATCTATCTAGAGCATACTTACAAGCAATAAAAGAATAAGTACATCTGCACTGTAGATGCGGCTATACCTGAATGTGGTTTTACCTATATGGTTTTCTAGTCTACTTCATCTGTAGGAGATGTTTTCATGTGCTTGTATGCAGACTCATTTTGCCATATAACTAAGACCCTACCAGAAACACTATCAACTTACTAAATCAGAATTTCTATATTTATAGGGCTGTATGGGTGTTCTCATACCCAGTTCCATATTCATCTGACCAAACAGCTAAAAAAATCATGGGTTTTGATGAACATTAAAAGTGCATGTAGTTGTCTCTACATGACCTAACAACAAACACTCATTTTATCATAAACCATTCCTATATGAGAAGAAATTGTGAGGTTTCTTCTCTATGTCTTTGTGACAAATTCAGAGGTTTACCATGAAAACTCATTCTTCTGATAAAAAGAGGGAAGAAAAGAACAAAGCTCAGTATTGAGTTATCATCTTTAGGCTGATTGCTACTATTTAAATCATCTATATCCCTGGATTTGTGTGTCAGTCAGGAGGGTCATATAAAGTATTGCATTTTATCTCTTAAAGATGCATGTGTATATAAGTGTGTTTGAATTGGAGGTTCAATTCTAATGATGTTTTTTCAGATGGGTTTTTACCATCCAATCAAAATGCAAGAATAAAAAGGAATTACATGGGTTTTTCAGGGAAAAGCAAAATTTTGTTTTCCAAGTTCATGCAAATAAATTCTACTTTTTTTTTCCCCTCTCATTTACCTTTTGTTTCATGTCACTTTACATAAAGGAAATTTTCTAGCCAGGAAGTACCAGAAGTTTGTCTGGTTTTCCCCAGTTGTCCTGTAAAACTTTTTGTACCTCTTCTCTCACAGACAGAGATATTAATCTCTGGAAATTAAACTCTTTTCCATCTCATATCACATGAGGTGCAAATATATGTATCATGATTTTGTTCTCTCATATATAAAACTAACACAGTAGAAACTATTTGTAAACCTAAAACTTTGATAATATAAACAATGTCTTTCATAATTTTGCTGACCTTCACAGGCAATCATGAGAAAAGCAATGAGAAAGTATCCACTATGTGTTTACAAACACTCTGAAGAACAATTCCAGTTTGTACACATCTTTGTTCTATTAGTCAGCATCACAGTCCCCATGGGTCATGACAAGACTTTTGTTCATGATAATTCCTTGAATTCTTTTTAGTTTTCTTACTCCAAAAGAAGCTAGCCCAACCATCACTAGAGACACAATACAGTAATTTCAAATCAAAGATTATGTGGTCTTTATGTGTTTATTATGTGAACAATGAGAATATCTATATTGTGTTTTCACTTTTGATTTTTTTAAACACCATTCCATCAGGAGAACAGTTATTTCATTTTGGAGTTCTGTGCCTTTATGTTATGGAAAATAAACTACTTGCTGTTTCTATCCTGTTATTCAGCACCTAATGAGAAGCAGACTGATTTTGGAGATGTTAGCGTGCTCCTTCTGCTTAAAAAATTTGTACATGTAAGAGTTTGCAGAGAAGTTATAGATATGGAGTATACTCTACGTAACAATTGCTTTCTGAGCACAAGACAAGGGAAGTTTAGGGAAAGCTCCACTGAGCATACTCCTTTTGGGAAAGGGCTGGTCATAATCATCCCATTCGCTTAGCCTTTCCTGGGACAGCAGATGTGCTGTGATAATCTTAGTAAATTTCTACACCTGAAAAGGTTTGAGTCGTTTTTTCATCTATTTCCCTTGGTGGCTTTTTAAAAGGACTGACAGTTAATTTTGCATCAGAGTATTTTCAAAGTTGACAACAGTGTTTATTGTCTATTTTCACTGCAAAGAGAGTGAAATCAATTTCCCATGAATATTTGAGCCCTAGGGGTCAATGGACTGAATTTAATTATGGAAATTACAAGTTACTTACACTTGTTGTAATTTAAGACAAGCATTTCTTGTATTTCGGTTTTGGTTTTTTTTTTTTGCATTTGACGTTCCAGTCACTGCACTGATGTCCACACAGTGCTCTACCTGACTGTTAGAAATCTGGACAGGCAGTTGTCACCTCTGCTATTTGGAAGAGATGGTGTTTGCAAAGCTGAGTGCTGAAAGCTGAGAAAATATCATACTGGATTAAAAAAGGGATTAAATTGATGACCTTTACAGAGTTGTTAGGACCTTTGCTGAAGTCCAGCATTTTTTAATATGTAGAACATGATGTTTGGCCTTCAACCATAGCATGGTAAAATATATATTGTTCATATAGTGCAAATCAGCCTGAAAATAGGTACAAGTGACAAAATAGTCTGTGATGCACTGATATGACATTGAAGTGAAGAGTATGAAGCTGTCAAAAAAGACAAGTATGAGGCAAACAAGCTGTGAACCCTCTACTCCTTTTGGGGGGAAGTTACTTCTCACTATGGCCTTGCCACTGCTTAATTTCCATTTGTATGGTGGTTTGAAATACATATGTACAAGTGCTAAATATTGTTACAGTGCATGAGCAGAAACTAAGACTAGTGCTTCTACACATTCATCTATTCTCAGATGAAGTGAATATTAATAGCTATGTCAAATGAAAGACTCTGCTGTCTGAAAGTAAAAGGAACCTTTTTTCAGATCACCTTTCTTTCCTGTCTCCTTCATGTATCTTATATCCTTTGCTATATAGTGCTATAAATACTAGGAAGCATTTTAAGGACCTCTTAGGTGAGAATTTTAAAAATAGATCTTCCAGATCCTGGGCAATATATCCATTCTTTACACTTCAATGTAAAGGATTTCCTGGCAGTACTGTATGTACTGTGTTAAAAAAAAATTAAAATTCTTTTTCAAAAGTTCCTATACATTTGTATGAACTAAACTTTAAGCAAGTTAAGTAAATCCCTTTGTAGGATTTAGACAGGGAGAAGCCTGGTTCTTAGATCCTCTTTATGCCTAAGCTCATACTTGGTGTCCAGAGTCAGCACAATTAAAACTGAAGTTCCTGTGTGGATAAGTACTTTATTTTTTCAGTAGAAAGAAAAATAGATTCAGGATTAGGTCATACCTGAGTGGGAATCATGCTTGCAGTTTTTTATTAGATTCTTTAATACTTCACGCATCCTCCTTTAGCCTCTCAGGTTATTGGGATCTTTTTCTATCTTCTCATTCTGTTACTCGGGTTATAGCTGCACAAGCTGTCACCGACTTTATGGGAAAGAGCAGAGCAACACTGTGGGGTTTTGTCTGTCCTGAATCAAGACTGAGGAAATAGGGACAAAAGCAAGGGAAATGTACATGAATCCCTTCACTGCCCCCAAAGAATCATAACTATCACATGGAGTAATAGTTAAAAATACGTCTTGGCTAAAATAATGCATTTTCATTTTCCTTTTCTCCCTATTGTTGCAGTGGTGTCATGCAATCCACTTGGTGCTGAGACATGCAGCCTTTCCTTGGTATGGTGAGAAAAGTGCTGCTGTACGTGGATGCATGAGTTGTTGCACTGAGATTAACTGCTCCTGTTTTCTTTTACGACCCCTCATGCAAGACATTTAAAACTACCTGGATCAGTATACGTTTCTTATATTATTTCCCAATTTGCTTTATTAATGTCAACATGGAGTGCTCTACTACAATCTGATAGATGGTAAAGACCATGTACAGTTATTGCTAGTGTTGTTGTTAGTGTTGTTGTTACTATTAGTAACAATAACAATGACTTGTTTGAAGTGATACCTGGAACTCAGTATCTGTATTCAAAGAACAAGTAAAAGGGAGTCCCTGACCTCAAAGAACATAGGGCTCTAAGACAACCAAACAAATAGTTCAGGGGGGATGGCACAGCAAAGAGGGTGATGCAGAAATCAACAATTTTCATTATAGTCAGCTTTGAAAATAAGCATGGTGAGAGGCAATTTAAAAGTAGAAATGAAAGAAAATTTCTCATAAGCAAGACCAGAAACAGGGGTTCTATGGAGTAAGGCATAGAGGTGTTTGGAAGGATTTCCAGAAAAGCAGAAAGCAATGGGAATATTAGAAGAGTGGTGTAAGTTTGTGAAGTCAAATTGTCTTTTGGTGTTTTTTAAAATTCAGACTTCTGAAAGGCTCTTTAGCCTGCAGAAGTGGGCAGTACAGTAATTCTGTTATGCAAGACTATGCTGCAGAACAAGCAGTTCTACAGGTGAGAGACTTTTCCTACAAAGATTACAGTGTTGGTAAAAGACTCTAAATCACTTATTTGGAAGCACTGCTGACAAGTTGCTTGTGTGACAGACATAGCCTTCTTTTATCCTGATGAGAGCGTAGCATAGAATCTTGGTATGAAATATACTGAATGGATGGTCTTCTATAATATTTCGGTATGATGAGTGTTCCATTCAGTCCAAGATTAGAATATTGCAGGATCATTAAGCATCCATCTGTTGCACTTTTGGCTGTCTGATTCAGTTGCACAGAGTGGCTCCAAACTGTTCTACAAGCTAATGCATAGGGTTTTCAGAGTGTGCTTAATAGTTAGACTTCAAAAGTGTTTGTGACATGTCTTTACTTGAATATTAAAAAAAAAAAATACAAGGTTCAAAATGTATTAAATTAATACTTTTTGTCTGTGGATAAATTGTGATAATTTTATGAGAAAATGAAAGCAAAATTGGGACCTTCACAAAGTCCAGATTATATTCAAAAGAAAGGAAATTAATTTTGTTTATTAAGTCAGAATTAGTAAAACACTTGAAAATGTCTTTTCAATAAGATCATGAGGGTACCCAATTGTCGGAAAGAGATATCTAACATCTTTTTCCAACCTGGGCTGTGGTAAACAAGGTACACATAACATGGAAAAAGAAATGCTTAAATGCCATCTGTGTAATGGAGTGGGTAAGACATACATTACTGTGCTAATAAGTGTTCTTTTTGTGCAGCTTCAACAGATGACAGTGCAGCAGAGAAGAAAGGTAGAACACTTCATGCAGGCTTAATTGTCGGCATTCTAGTCCTGGTCCTTATTGTGGCTGCAGCCATCCTCGTGACTGTCTATATGTACCATCACCCAACGTCAGCAGCTAGTCTCTTCTTTATAGAGGTAAGAGAAAAATAATATGTCACTAGTCCTATCCCTTGGCTAGGGTATTTGGGGTCTCCAGGATAGATCTTTCTTAACTAAATCAGAAGTGTTTGTAGTGTAATCTTTGACCTCTACTAGCAAGTGTTACTGTTAGCAGGTGATAGCATGTTTGTCAGCTTCTTCAGTAACTACCATCACTCTTACTGTTTTGCTTTTAGGCAGGACATATATGGCATTTTATTTTGTGATATTTATTTTTTCTATTATTTTCCTGGGTGGAGGTTGGAAAGAAAAGTATGCATTCTTAATTCTGCAGAAGAGCTGACCAGTAAGTTTTCAGCTGGAAACTGAAACATCATTTGGAAAAATCTTTCAACATTTTATCTCAGAGTGTGGGAAATTTTTTTTCATCTAATTTTTAACACCTATCATCTTCTTTTGTTCTTTTTATTAGTGTAGAGAGAAGTAGACTCTTTTAGACCATGAATCATCTGACCTATTTTAGACATCTCCTTTAGGATTAGGTAAATTACCATTTTTCTCCCTCAAATACAGATAGCTACCTTAGGTGTAGACATCTACGTTGCAGATGCTGATATTTAGTCAGTTTACCTCCACTGTACTTGAAAATATGAGAAATGAACATTTTCCATAGGTGTTTGAGTCTACAAAAACCTATGAATTCTTCCTTGTGGGATGTTTTTTTCCCAACATGGCAAAAATCCTCTACCTTATAGTACAGAGTTGCTAAATGTGAAAGAAAAGGCTAACTGTTCATAACCTCCTCTTAAAGTATTTCTTTACTGTCAAAAGCTTGGACACTTACTGCTAGACAACAGGCAAGATGCAAAATCACTGAAAGTGTCACTAGGGATGTATCTGGGGATTGCTTAGATAAAAGCCTGGACCAGGAAGATGTAGACATTCATTCCTAGTGACAGCAATGAGAATTGAAGCGAGACATGAACATGAACAGAATGATACATCTTTAAATCATATTGTAATAAATATACTTCTTAGATTCAATAGTAGTGACAGAAATCAAAATGAATTGTTTATCAGTATTTCAGCCTCAAGTGATGTAACTGTGTTAACCGTCAGGGAACAGAATCCATGTAATAAAACATAGTTTTCTTTCATGTTGATGCAGTATTTCAAAGCAGCTCTCTATTGATGTATACAAACAAAATTCCACTGAAGACCATGTACAAAAGAGAAGATTTTGTCCTCTTCTTCATACACAGATTGAATTCCTACTCTTTCATTCTAGTTAAAGCAAGTTTCTTGTCTGTTGGGGTATGATTGAAAAGGCTCAGTAAATGGCAATGCCATTTTTTAAGGAGAGAATACCAAATTACAATACGCAATCATTCATTTTTGTTCTTAGTGTAGTAAGGGCATATTCATTTATTTCTTTCATTGTTATCATACTCATCATGTAAACAGGGGTGCCTTAATAAGTTTTATTAAACCTATTCCACTGAATTTAATTTTAGGTGCCATTAATCAATCTATGCAGTCAAAACTACAATGCCTTTTAGCAAGAAATGTAAGTTTTCAGAAAAAAAAATGAAAATATACTTTCTGTTTAAAATAAGGGAGAAATCAGTCAAAATAAAATTTATACAAAACATGATATAACCTACATTCACTTTGGTTACTAGGATAGTTGTGATACTTGTGAAGAATCAGCATTAGCAAGAATTATAAAACGTACTAGCCATGACGGAGTGGCCTTTCCCTGTGAGTGGTAAAATCACTGATGCAGTGGTGAAATCACAAGGACTGGAAAAAAGCATGACTGTATTTCAGAGCACTTCCATGAATTTCAAAACTTTAAAACAAACCATTGCTGGCATCGGAAGCCTAGAACAGAACAAGGTAGTCATCCTGGAAATAAAATTACTTTAATAAGTTTAACAATTTAATTTCCTAAGGAAAAAATTAGTTTAACCAATTCAAGAAATAAAGAGTAGAGTATATTATTCTTGCATTCATCTAATCTATTGGATCTACATGTTTCCAACACAAAGAATGTATCTCCTCAAGCTTGCATTTTGAAACTGAAGTGCCAAAAAAGTAATGAGGCAAAATTGGTTTAAATGGATCAGTGTTACAAAAAAATCAGTCTTTATTTCACTTATGTAATTGAAAAATATTTGATTAAGCTGTTACGGATAATATGATAGCCCACATACCACAGCAGACAAGATGCATTATTTATGGGGAATAAATGAAATGTGGATATGATGTTACCATTGCAGGGAAAGAGTTCAAAAGGATTGCCATGGGTTTGGCCATGAAATGAGAAGCATATAAATATTTCAGAAAATTGCACTGTTTTGTATGAGTCTCATGATTAATAAAGCAAGTTGCCCAGTTAAGTTGTGACAGATGGACAGGCAGCTCCCTCCTTCAGTTGTCTAAAAAATTATGAGTACATTGTAGTCTGCTATGAAGTCTTCTAGCCAAATGAAGATCTGCATTTTGGTTTAGTTATGACTGACTACTGAATAAAGAAAAGAGTAATAAACTGATTCCAGATCTGAAGGTTAATAAACTGATCCCATATCTGAGGCTTTAAGTCTCTTTGTTCCTTGCATTCTCTGCAGATACTACCCAATATTTACTTACCACCTCACTCAGGTTCTCACATAGCTCAACTCAAATCCCACTCATGTTTGTCATGTAGCAAGCTCCCCCAAATAAGGATAAATACATCCACATTTTGACTGCACTCTTTACCCTTGCACTGATAAAGGCAATCCCTGTGGCACTGAACACCATTAAATGCTATCCTGAGTGCACTAGTTGGTTTAAATAAGTGATACACATAAGCCAAGAAAAATACCGTTCATTACAAAAGCAGCTATTATCTTAGAACAAACATTATTCTATTACTGTTTTACTCTTGAAGTTTGAAGCAAATGTTTTCTCTAGTGTTTTTGTTCAACGCTGTTAAGCAGAATGTACATGTCCAGCCACACCTGGGAAAAAAATAGCTATTTTGAACAAACTGCTTGAGAAGTCTTGAATGCCAGTGCTATTCAATTTGCCTATGATTATGTGCAATTTTAAAAGGATACTGTCCAAACAGGTCAACACATTTTCAAAGAAGTTCAACTTTTTGTTACACATGTAGAGGATTCAAATCAAAATGCAGTATTTTCCTGTTTCTTCCAGCCCCCACGCTGCTCATGTGTTTCTTTGTTTAAGTTGGATTCTTCTCTAGTGACCTAAGGACGGAATGAATTATCAGCTTTTAAAGTTCAGGGAGCTTCAGCCAAAGTTCCAGTGAATACGGGCTCTTTCTAAAAGCTAAGAGTAAATGTTTTCTAAAGATTAGCTTGCAGAGTGACAGAAGAGATGTTGCATGCTTTGGTTTTCTATTTATCCCTGAATTCTCTCCCTTAAATTTGATTCAGTTGCCAATAATTTCCCCTTTTGAATCACATTACATATCTGCTCTTACCTTGAGCAATGTTGTGTGTCTTGTTTATACTTTGAACTGATTTGCACTGATTTTTGAAATATAAAGTGGTGGGAAGAAATTCTCAGCTGAGTCAGATGAATTTGCTCAAATTTCAATGAGCTATGGGCTAAAATGCAGCTTTAGTAGTGTTTTGTATTTTACTTCTTCCTTTCTTCTCCCTCATGTTCTTTTTTTCTTATATTTTTGACCTGTAATGATTTACTTATGTGTGTCAACTATGGATCTCAGAGCAAGCCATATAGCCAACTGCCTTTTTTTCAGATGTCTTGCACCTGCTGGCACAGAGTATCTGTGGACAGAAGAGTTATACAACAACACAAGAATTTTTCACTTGCATACTTTATTTGGTTTTTTCTTACCTTCCTTACTTGTATGGTGAACCAAAGTCCTTTTAAAACTTGAAACTTACCTCAGTTGTCATCCCAGTGCTCTGTCTTTGGGGAACAAAAGCAACATGATCTGGCCACAGCTGAGATGAGAGCAGAGGGGTTGCTGGCCAGTATGAAGGCAAGGAGTCAGACCTTGCAGTCTCTTCCCAGATGGACACTGTGATGCCATTGCCAAGCATGCTTATGGAAGGCTTGACAGCAGCAGAATAAAAGTTTTCTGTGGTGATTTTCTGGGGGCAGGGGATTTTAAGGAGTCTAAACTAACATTGCAAATTGGAACCATCTGTCTCTCAGGCAAAGAACCTTTCTTTTGTATTAGGCTTATACATACAAAATGAAATCGAGCTTATTAACACACATGGACTCTGAAGCTGTGAGAAAATGAATGAATTTAGAGCTTATGTATAACTTAATAATGGCTATATATGTATTGAATAGTAATTGATATGTCACACACTGAAGAGCAGTGTGGGGTTTTGTGGATAAAAATTAACATTCTTTAGAGTTAAGATCCTGTTTTAAAGGTCATAGTTTTTGCCTTTGTGTTCTCACCCTCCTTGGAGTTATTCTAGGGCTTTATTTTGCTGGTTCAACTGCTTAGAAACATGCATGTACACTTATAAACACACACATCACACATGTGCACATACTTAATGTCTTTTTTCATTGTTTGCTTTACTTGATCATGGATATTTAAAATGGATAATTTCACAAGTCTGTTTAAATGGCCACACAGAGCGTTGAACTGATGCCATGGAGCCAGGGAATGACCTTGAGAGAAAAAAGAGAGGGAGGAAGGAAAGAACAGCTGCAGATCTTCAGCAAATAAAATAATAGTGTGCGATCAGAGCCTGGAGGATGCACCTTGACTCCTTCTGATCTAACTTATGTCTTTGCTAGTAAATTAAATTAAGCTGGGACTGGTTTTTAGCACAAAGACCAACCAACATGGAAGAATCTGCATTCCTGTCATTTAACTCGATCTCACAGGTTGACAGCATGGAGTCTATTCTCAAATACTGAGCCCTGGCTGAGGTGGTCTGAGAAAGCACCAATTATTGGATATTTTCTTAATGATTACACTGTATGGGGTCTTGTATCTTCAGTATCTGGAAATTTTCACTGGCATGCAGATCCAGCACTAGATTTTCTTTAGATTTTGACCTTTGCTCATCCCCTGTTTGCTTAGAGGAAGGAAATAATATGAGAAAATAGTCAAAAAAGCTGGAGGCAGTTCTTGGTGTTTCTGAGCTCAGGGAATTATTGGACATTTGTGGCTCACTGTTATACATCTCTGCTTATAACTGTAGCACAAATAAGAGCTAGATTTAGCATCCAACCGTATTCTCCATGCACCATTTCCAGGTTTCTGCATTAATTTAGCAAATTAAGTGCATGTCTTCAAACAACTGAGAAATAAATAGAGACAGAGTTAAAAAGAAAAAAAGATTTTTTTAAAAAAATAATGAGATCAACAACTTTCTAAGCCAGCTGATGGAGCTCACACAGCTCTGCTCTTTCATTCTGGGATACAGCCTATTGTTTTGATTATATATCCATTTTACAGGGGATTATGCTTTTAGTTTGAAATAGGCTTCACATGGTCATCAATTAGTTTTTGTCCAGACATTCAGTCTGAATTGCGTTTAATGAAGATGATGATTAAAAAGAAGAGAATAGGTATCATATTCCTCTTCTTTCAAAGTCCTGCAGTGTCCTGGCATTTGGAGTATTGTCATTGATCTCTCTGTCATTACCTCGTACTGATAGTAAAGTTATTTTTTCCAAAGCTTATCCAGCTCAGCGGGAACCAGCAGCTCAGCAAGGGAAACTTAAATCAGCCACAAGGGAGAACCATGAAAATAAATAGTCAAGATTGACAATAAAAGTCAAAGGTGGAGAGGAAGGAGGAATTCTGTTTCTCATCCTTCAGCAGCCAGCTCCTTAGATGTACATAAGACTGCAGAAACTGGTAGAGCAGGAGATGGTTTAAATCACAAATAGTTCTATCAAAAAGAAAAATAAATGAAGCTAGTAAATGATCCTACTGAATCTTAAGTCTCAAGTAATCTTTATTCTGGAACAGTATCTTCAAAATAATAGTTTAATATGGTGTCAGGCAATTGATCTTTTCTAATTTTTGGAAATACTTATCAGACGTACGGTTTTAGATATTTTTAGCCTCATCCACTTCTCATTGTAATTTGCCAAATAAATTGGATGTTTCTAGAAGAGATTAAAGACTTGTGCACAAATTTCAGATAACTTTGAGCACAAAAATACCTGTTATGGGAAAGGTAGTTGGGAAAGATCTTTTTTTCTCATGAGAAAGCAGAAGACCGCACTATGGAGGTAGATGACTGATGTATTAGTGGACTTGGACAAATGGATCTTGAATAGTACCAGATTAACTTTTAGTCATTTATTAAGACTTCACTTTAGTTTTGTTCTCCTTTTCTTAATCCACTTGAAGTTGTAACAGTTTTTCTGGGGTTCTGACAATGGATCTGGAATTTGGATAGCTTTGTATTAACATATTTCCTGTTTAGAGAGTTAAATAGCCTTATTGACAAAGCGCATCAAAAGAATACAGCTTTTAAATAAATTTAAATGTCTTTATGCTCTTGAATTAGACAAAGAACTTGACATGAGTGAAAATGTATAAAGTCGCCCTTCAGTCAAAACAGTGAAACCGAAAGTTTGAAAGTTTGAAATATAGAACAAAAATAGATAGAGAAGACAAAGTTGCGCCACAGCGTTCAGCCTAAAATGTATTCAATAACTTCAACTTTTGTGTAGTTTAGTGGGAAATCAAGTTTAGTAGGAAGCTCTGGAGAGTCAAGACTTCAAAAGATTGACCTCATGCTAAGTCAAGTGTTCATTCTCTTGTAAAGAGAGAGAGAGAGTGTGTGTATTTTGGTAAAATCCACTGTTCAAGTTTATTGCTGAATAGGAATTAAGAGCTGATCCATAAACAAGCACTCTGGGACTTTATGCTGGTTGAAATACACAAAGAAATTTTTGATAGTATTTTAGAAATTTCTGAGAACAAAATGTGTGTGGCAAGGCTGGGGAAATTTTTCATTAAATTTAAATTAATGAAAAAAATTAATGAAAAATTAATGAAAAATTAAATTAATTTTTCATTAAAATTTCCCTTCACTGCTCTTCTGACATTGTAGATCTGTACAAAATTATGCTTATTCCATTTTTATGTACTGAATGAAGGGTAGAATAAGGATGGGATGGAAATAGTAGAGGATAGGATGTAAGAATATCAAATATGTAATATATGTTGCCAAGTTCCTCCTGTTCATTACTGGTAGAAACTTGTCTTCATGCAGGTGCATGAAAGGAAATTAAAAAGTTTATAATTGCTGCAGCTGACAAAATATACATTATTGCTATTTCTTTCCAGTGAATTACAATCTCAGATGAAAAGTGTTAAGTGACAAATTTTAGGGATAGTGATAATGTCAGCAACAGAAACTCTCTGGAGCAGGGCATCCATTTTTCAACACCAGTATTTCAACACAACTTTACACAACTGTCCATCTTCCTGTAACTGATCTTGTATATGGCTTATCTCTTACAATTTTTTTCTATGGCAGACACAAAGTATATTTCCTTTCTTGTGTATGTGTACTCAGTTTATTCTTTTCAAATATTTTTATAATCCATTAAAAAATCATCAGTTGATTTTGTGTCAGCCTCTTCACTGGAAGTCTATCACTTCCTTTGTTTTCAAGATAATATTAATTTGAGACACTGATTCATTTCTAGTCTGTAAGCCAGTGTAGAAAAACATAATTCTTACTGAAATTTACCTCTTAAGTGAATTGTAGAAGACCAGTCCATTCTTATTTTTTAATTGTATCATTGGTCATAAGGTGCCTTCTAATAGGAAGAAGCCTGACTGACAGAAAATAAATGGCTTCATTCTTAATGATCTCTGGACAATTAATAGAGGGCCCATGACAAAAACTGATAGGTCCTTTTCCCTTTCTTCTCTTTCTTCCCTTTAAATATGAGCAAGTTTGCTGAAAGTTTCTGTGTAAAATTCCACCAGTGCAGTCAAAGATCAGCAGATAGCACTGATGTAAACCTCTCCTGTAGTTTTCAACTTTAGCAACCTTTTTCTCTTTTGCTCAAAAAAGTTATTTACTGTTCATCAGGAAATAAGATGATTTACAGATAACAAAAGAATCATAGACTGTATCACTGGAAAACATGTTCAGATCATAACCAGATTTATTTAGACAATATTCTAGTAACTGTACTCGGATATGCATCCAACTTTTTTTTTTTTAATATGTCTAAATGAGATCACACAATTTTCATGCATAAAAGAGGCCCTATAAGGTTCAAAATTCCCTGATGTTGAAAGATGTCAAGGAAGAAACTGGTCAACAACAAGAACACATTTAGTGGAAACTTGCTGATGCAACAATGAAAAATGACTCCAGTCTCTACCCTTCAGTATTCATAGGTGGAATATCCTTCATTGTTTCCTCAGAAGACAAATATTCTTCCTGTACTGCAAGATGTATATAAATACACTTATTTTAACCTTTGTACTGTGGTAGGAAGTCAAATATTCTGCACAGCCAACAACAACGATATAGAGAGGCATAATGTTAGAAACATTAAAGGTAACCTCACTTTCCATTCAACTGCTAGTTTCTTTCATTTTATCTTACTGATCTTCAATAGGAATGGAATTTTTTAATGTGTATCATAAAATATTATTCCTAATATGTTTCTTCTGCATCCTGGTCATGCAGGGTCATAAGTGCTTTTCTCTCAACTTCTTTCTTTAAAATACTGAACCCAAGGAAGCTTCAGTCCTGTGGAAAAAATACTAATCCTGTTTTCTTGCTTTGTACTACACTGAAAGGAAGCAGGAGTTACAATTCTCCATCCACAACTCAGAGGATTTCCTCTAAGTGTTCTAATTTGAGAGGAAAAACCTTTTTTTTTTTTTCCTGCTAAAATCGGATGACAAAATTAAGGAATTAGTTAAAATTCCCATCTTGCTTTCTACCCATTTGGTTTGGGGGGGGGGTTTTGCTGTGGTTTTTCGGTCTGCTTGTTTGGAGTCGGGGGGGTTTTCTGTCTTCTTATTAGTCTTCCCAGACAACAAAGAGGAAGAATGCATTAGGCATTTCCTGAGCTGTTTCAGTTACAGAAGAAGTTTTGTTTCTCCCAATATCAATCAAGTTACTTTTGGTTTTAACAATTAAAGCTGTAATGTTTTTACAGGTTTTGGGGGGTTACACAAGGCAATGAATGGATAGCTTGCCAGCTCTCTCTTTTAAGACTGTGAACTGCTTACAAATCTCACATGCACGTAAAGAAATTGAAACGAAACAATCACTAGGAAGGGAAAATCTCACCTTAGACATGACAAGAACACATGGAAACCTGCAATGTAATATTAGGAGGTGGCCTTTGAGTCTATTGCTTTCTGGAAAAACAGCTCATGTTTATGCTGTGTGGCTTTGTATCATTAAAACTGGTACACATGTGTTCCATAACTAATCATCTGGAAAGACCAATTAAAAAAAGTAGCGCAAAATGGTAGGTTTAGTTTCTATCGGCCATGTAGCAAAGAAATAGTAACTAATCATATGTACACCTTAAAATTAAATTAGGGAGCAACTTAATAGATTAAACCCCCGCTCATCCTTATTATACTTATTATACTGTATCCTTGTTTGATACAGTTTCTGGTTATTTTTTCCTGCTGATTTTCCAGTGTTTTTTTCTTTTTCCCTTTTCATTAGAGAACTCTTGGTCAAATTCCTTTTCCATTTGCACTAGTGTAAATCTGAAATAATTCCTTTACATTTAATTGAATTGTTCTTGATTTTCTTTAGTGAGCCTAAGAACAGAATATGACCCTTTTTCTTTAGCAGTAACCAAACTGTCCTTAATTTTGAAACCGCACTGAATCGAGTTTAGGTAGAAAAAAATTTCCAAAATTTGAATAGACTATGTTTTCTAATTAGGAAAAGACATCTATTAAAGAAGAAGTGTTCTGCCTTCCTACTTTGTATGAAGGTGCTGCATTGAAAGGCCTTGGATTTTAAATTACGTGCCAAACAGAATTTATCTCTGAATGCCTCAAAAGTAACCTGATCCTGCAATAGGAGGAAAAGGAAGCTGTTGTTTTTATAGGGTATCTTCCCACCGATGATCACTGAGGCAGACTTTCTGCTGAACCCACAGACAGGTGTGTGTTTGTTGGTAACAAGATTCAGTGGTACCCAGGATTTCTTTAGTGACTGCTGCCCAACAGCACCATGAGTCCCAGCAAAACATCATGGCTATGGCTGTTCTGTGGTCAGCACCACCTATTAGCAGCATGAAATATCCTAAATGATTGAAAAGCTAGCACAGTGTGGTATTCACAGGACAGAAAATCAAATACAGCTTCTATTTTCAGAGGAAAGATCATAAAGTTAAATTGTTTAGATTTTAAGCTGTTGATGAAAATATAGGATATAACTTATTTTCTTTGTTTCTCCTCTTATTTTCCAGCAGTTTCAATATAGGTTGCTGTACTTTCTAGCCCTCCTTTCAAACAGATTTTAACTGTCGTCATTAAAGAAAAATAAATATGCATCAGCATATTTGGCTGATAACTTTTTCAGTAGGGAATAATCATTTTAGGAGAGCTTTTCTGCTCATTGACTCTAGGAAGGACTTTCCCTATTATATGGAAAGCTTCCTCTGAAAGTTATTTCCTTTGACATTATCTCAGAGTGCTTACCCAAAATCTGAGCCTTACCAGACATTAATTAGTTCAAAAACGCAGATTGTTTAAAGCACTTTTTCTTCCTAGAGACATGATAATAATACAAGAATTCTTTTATCTGCCCTAGAAAATAACTGGATTTCTTCTCTCCTAGCTGTTTTTAAAGCAGGCACCAAAGATCCTAATGAAAATTGGTTGGGACTTCTTAAGGCTCTTATACCCAAAGTTATTAAGACTAAATGAAAAGGTTGCTTCTGTTTGAATGATCAAAGTAAACTACACAAATAGAAATTATGGCACTTGAATCAGAAAGTAATTATTTTGACAGTCCTGCCTACATGCCAGACTTTTGTCCTAAATAATTTTTGAAATTACAGTTTCTGTCAACTCCACTATACATTCTCCCATGGTGTAGAGTATGTTCACAAATTCCTATGCAGAACTAAGGAAGAGCATTGGACAGATCCTTTAGGAGGTAGTGGATCAGCAGTTCTTTATGTGACAAATCCAATAATCAACTGGTTTAGACAGAAGCTACTTCCTCGTCTTCATTGCTAAGAGTGGTGGCAATTATTTACATCTTTGAGAGCAATCATCACTCACAAATTTAGAAAGAAGGTTTAATTCCTCTGACTTTTGCTAATGCTGAACTGTGCTTCCCTATTTCTGTAAAAACTACTGGAGTGTAGAGTCTAGTATGAGAGATCAAAATTGCAGGATATTGTTACTGTTTTTTATTAATCGTTTATTGTTGTATCCTTCACATTCTGAAACTATATTTTGTTCTTGCTGCTACAGCGACGTCCAAGCAGATGGCCAGCAATGAAATTCAGAAGAGGATCTGGACATCCTGCCTATGCTGAAGTGGAACCAGTTGGAGAAAAAGAAGGGTTCATTGTGTCAGAGCAGTGCTAAAATTTCTGGGACAGAACACCAGTACTGGCCTACAGGTGTAAGACATGTACTTTGCCTCTCTTTAAAGAAAAGGAGCCCTAAGCTGCTGTAGCCTGATAGAAGATTTTGGATAAGCTTTGTCCAAGAAGAAAAACTATCTAAGATACCAGATTACTGCTGCACAGTAGTTTTTGTTAGTGGACTGAGACATAATGGTTCATGCAGAACACTTGTCAGTGGACACCTGTGGTATTAGAACTATGGCACAAGTGCCATGTTATTGGTTTTAGGTATGGGGATGCACAGTAATCAGTAATATAATAAAGCTTTGGTGCACAAGGCTATTGCCCTTTGATTTAAGTGTTCTTCTCTGTTATCTCAAAGACAGAAGGACAAATCTGTACCATTTCTGTACAAAAGGCACTGATCAGTGTTCACAGGTGATTAAGTATCTCAATGCAGGTTAAAAAGAAAAAAAATAATTTTCCAATATTTATATAAACAGATGTGAAACACACACACTTTTCAATTCTGAATTAACCTTCCGACCTGAGTCACAATGTAAATGATTTCCAGTAGTACAGTGTTTCTTGTGCACTGCTAATTACTGGCCTTCTAAACAACTCATGATATACAAATTGGTAAGAAATTAAGAGAACAGAGAATTTTCACAGTGGTGAAATTATTTCCTGGGAGTTCACAATGAGGTTGGTCTGATTTTCAGTTCCAGTGTGAAATGAATTACTGGGTTTGTTTTATCTTCCATTTCTCCACAGTAGGCTGAAGTAAAGGCAACAGATCCTTTTAGCTGCCAGAGAGCTTATGGACCATTTCTTAAGCAATGTGATATGAGGGCGGAAAAAAATTAAAATAAATGGGTTTCTATCCTTTGCCATTTCATTGTGAGTCCTTACTGAGAAGCACCATAGACTTCAATGCACCCCTTCCACAGATTCAGATACAAGTGTTATTGAACCCTGCTGATTCATACAGTGGTTTTGTTTAATGCACATAGTAGTTGCATAAATATATTTTTTTTTATAGCTAACACAAGGCGGGTTCTTGTGACTGTTAAGACTGCATTTTTGTCATCCAGACAAAGGAAATGGATTGCATTACTGCATATTTCCACTGAGTTGTAAAATAATCCTTAATATTGGAATATTTTTATGTTGTGTAGGGAAGGTGGTTCATGTAGTTGCAGTGCCATAAAACTTTCTGCCTGTTGGAACCACTCTTTCTGTAATATTGACCCTTTCCCTCCCTGCATAGGGAAAGACAAGACTATAAATTCAGACCATCAAAAAGTTACTCCTTTCATGGGAGGGGTTAATATACACCGAGACCCAGAGCTTCCATGGAGAGTGAGAACCTAAACACGTTGATGATCTGGGCCTGAGTTATTAAAATATAAAATTCAGGTATTGTATGTACATTTCATAGCAGCCATTGACTACCAAATTTTTTACATACTGTGCAAGGCACAATTTTAAAGTGAGGTATGCAACATTTGTGATTTTGGGTCCCGAACCGTTTAAAAAAGTTGTAGCTATCACCTTAATAGTACAGTTATTTACATTTCTTGTTGATGCTTGTATGGCCTAAATTTGATTACTTAATGATGTTTAAAAACAAACAAACCAAAAAAGAGAAAAAGGAGTAATGATTTTTACTTGTTATTTTGTTCAGTAAATACTACAATACTGTATTTTCTGTATTCTTTTGGGTAACACACTTCTATTTTTATCTAGTTTAAATCATCTAGCATGAGACTGAAACTGTTCAAAGCCTAACTGGTACTAACACATTATCTTGAATCCTGGTGGATTCAATGCCTGTGGCAAGTGTTCATTTCAGTTTGTGTAGATCTGCTGAACCCTCTTTCTACTAAGCTAGAGTTTAACTCCAGGCTGTTAATTCTGATAGCAATAACCAAATGTATGCACATATATATGGTGACACTCATTTTTATTAAATAAAAAGGTATCGGTGCACATCATTTAGGCACATATTTGGTGTGCAATTGTTATCATTAGTTTTTCTAGGAATGTTGGAGGTCATCAGCTAGGGTTCATTGGCCAAATGAAGCAATTGCAGAGCTTCTAGAATCCTATTTGGATAATTTTTATTTCAGAGCACATCTTGGCAAATTATACTAAGAAATTTACCAAAAAATCTACATACTACTTAATTACATACAGTAAGTTCAAGGGATATTTCATATAAGTAAAGAAGATTTATATTATTATGGGTTTACAGTTCTGCACTTCTGATTCACTCACATTTTTACCCATGTATGTAATACATTGTCATGCAATGGAGTTGACAGAATATTTGTTACATAATTGCACAAATACAACAGTTTTAAAGTCTGGTATTTCATTACTTTTGTTTTAAAGCCCTCTTGCACAGCTGAAGGATGTTTGTTAGTATTTGCAAACTAACTTACATGACATAGTCCTTCATCAAATAATAGCAATTTTTTTTCACTTTTTGCCCACCTCACATTACTTGGTGGCAGATTTCACTGGTCTATGAGAAACATCATAGTATACTTCTTTAGATTTTGCCATGACGTTGTATGCTATGGACTATAACATGAAGAGTTCCTCCGTTTATTTCATAAGACTGATAGGCATATGGTTATGTCTGGTAAGAACTATCTGAAGAGAAAAACTCCTGCATACTAATTGATGTATAGTGTCTCATTGCTGTCTGCTTTGATATATTCTGTGGTATGTTCTATTTATCCCAGTAGGCAAAAGTTCATTAAGTAATCTGTTGGTGTTTTGTAATTCCATCTGGTTTTCTAATTTTTTAATAATTAAAATTGCCACATTAAAAATTATACAAACATTAATCTGGAGGTGTGATAAAATATTGACATTAACCAATAATCCTGTGCATGTATTTTTATAAAACACCAGGTTAATTGATCCAACCCTCTCACAGAAATCCAGCTGAAATGCTATTCAACAATTCATAAAGAAATTTCTAATCAAGTGTCTGAAACAGTGGCTTCACTAGCATTCCCACTGGTCCTTCATTTGAAACTAACTCAGAATACTTCATTTGTTTAAATGCTTGTTTACTGAGTCATTTATCTCAACAATTATTTTAACTCTTAATCTTTCCTGTGAAATTACGAATCTAATGCTTGTGGTTATTGCAAGACCTCCCTAAATTATTGCTTACCGTTTTCCATTTTAGTGTTAAACTTTCCGTGATACCTAATGCTCTTACGCTTCAGCTCATCCTGTTTCATGGAGGAAAAGGAAAACTGGAACTACAAGGACTCAAAGCACATAACTAAGTAGCTCTTAAATCTCATTAAGATGAAACATTAAATCAGATAAATGTATCACACACAGAAATTGTTGAAAAAAATACCCTAAGATTTGCAAAATTGTATTCAGATATTAAGAAATGCTGAAGAAGTAGAATTGTAATTTCACTCGTGCATACATATAATGTATGCAATCATATTTAATTGCCCACTGTTTCTCCGTGAATCCTATGATGTACTGGAGAAAGAGAACAGGGATTGTTCATAAGAAGTAACTATTCCATATTTTTCTTCTCCTTGCTCAAATTTTATTGCACTTTGTTACATACCATCCAAACCTTGCTAAGAAAACTTCTTTTTTTAATGGACTCTTCTTCCTTACCCGTCACCATTATACTTGAGGGATGTGTGCACCTTGATTTATTTCTGTTCTGAGCATTTTTGTGAATTTCTGTGAATTTTCCAGAGAACACCAATGTGAAACAGTTTTTCTTTTTCTTATAGTTGCTTTTCTCATTCTCTACAGCTTCTGCTGCAAATTACATAGATGTCTTGTAAGTAAAAACCTACTTCAATGCACCATTTTAATTTACCTTCAGATAAAGTTCATTTTTACAAATAATGTGTGTGCTGGAATTCTGGGGGAAAAAAATAATTCATCACTTATTTTGAAAAATCATGGAAGCCAAATTAAATTTTTACAAGCTAAACAGAATATTTAACTTTGCAAACTTCACCATTTTTCCTTGATTAACAGAGATTAAACCATACAAAATCATTACACTTGGATCTGAGACAGCTGAGTAGCTGGACCACTAGTTTGCCATCCAAATGTGGAAGCAATGGAAAAGAAAGCAGTGATGTAGTTGGCCAGGGAGCAGGGAAGAGGTTTTCTTTACAGAAGAGTAAGAAGACTTCTAAGGAAAGCATGAGAATATTCCTGTATTCTATTAGATAGCCTCTTGAATAGAAAAAGAAACTGTAAATTGTAACATCTATTATTTTATAGTGGAGAATCTCTAAGCAAGTTTCTGCATGGAGTTGTCAGGAGCTGACAGATTTTCACGAAGTGGGTGGGTGAGTAAAGCATTCAGTACCCCATGTTGGATCATGATCCAGCTGACAGATCATCAAAGGGAAATTTCATTTTGAGTGCATACAGTGGAGGGAGCAATGGCTATGTTATTATTTTTGAATAGCAATGAAGCTTTCTATGAAGACAAGATCTAGCATTCACCTAGAAGGTATCTCAGCTGCACAAAATCATAGTGCCTATGACAACTGTATTAGCCATTAAGAGAGAATTGGAATACAGCATGAATTTGTCTCAGATAACATTTTTGTTTTCAGGGAATTTATTGCTTCCATTGAGGAGAAAGAACAGCAGTGAACACTGTTATCCAGAGTAAGGTCATTGGACTCTTTACACATGTGCATTTGCCTTCTTGCAAAGAAGTACTTGAAGCTTGATGTCTAAAAATCTCCAGAACTAAATGTTTCTGACCCACAATGTAGCATTAACCCTCATTCACTAGTTTTAGACTGAGATTTCAGGAACTGACATCTGCTACTACTTTTCTTTATGGATGTAATGGTAAGTTGAGTTTGAGTGTGAGTTTTTTGGAGAAGGAGAAGGGGAAGGGAAAAATGCAGAAGGATGTCAGTATTCCCAGATGCTCTAGAGGTATGGC
Source organism: Formicarius rufipectus (assembly GCA_013399695.1). Lineage (NCBI taxonomy): Eukaryota > Metazoa > Chordata > Aves > Passeriformes > Formicariidae > Formicarius > Formicarius rufipectus. The sequence continues at coordinate 235,348 of VXAU01001952.1, read as the reverse complement.
AAGAAACCTTATGAACAACCTTGAGAGGATTGGTACTGTGTGCCAGTAGCACTGACTGAGAACACATGAAGTCTTCCTTCATGTTCAGCTCCATTATTTAAAAATCAGAAACATCATCAGAACCACTGTCTAAATCTACAGGAGCCTGTATTTCACCTCATGGATGGTTTGTGTCACTCCTCAAGGAAAAAAAAAAAGCTTGAATCTCAGGCAACATTTTTAGGTGGAACAGTGTGCCAGTAGTGTCTTATCAGAAGTCAAATATGGTAAAGCAGGATGCAGCTTTGATAAAACTGAAAGGAAAAAACTAGTTTAATGTTATCCAGAGCAGCCAATATCCCTACTGCTAGAGCATTGTTTAAATATTCTAGTCTGTGGACTGATTTGAATTGATTTAAACAACATCATAAATCTAAAACTGTTCTTAAGCTATCACTTTTTTATTCTTTGGTTCTTCACCTCTGACCTAACTCTATATTTTCACTACTTTTCTTGTACTCCTCTAAACCTTGAATTATATGTCTACGTGACCAGTTTTAGTGTCACTCAAAACAAGCCTCAATGTAAAAAAAGCTCAGCTTGACTTTTCCTCTGTATGTGGGTTCTAGCTAATAGAACTATCTAAAGGTAGATTTTCCTGTTACTGACTGAGTTCTATCCATGTGAGTCAGCAAGCAAATGCTGAGTCTCTTGGAAACTTTTTGTTTAGACATTTTGGTCAAACAAGCTATTGTTCTCTTCCATGGAAAACTTGTCCCAGTGAATTATTTTAAAGCAGCAAAAGAACTTTAAAAGACAGACCTCAAGACATTACTCTTAATTACATCCATTTAACTAAGCAAATAATTTTACCCAATTAATTAATATAGATGCATGTTGTCTCTATAGTCTCCTTGGGAAGATAGTGTTTAGGGACATTAATTAAACTCTTCCCATGCAGTTTGTATTATTTTCTTTGGCATAGCTCTTACTTGAAAAGCAAAAAGTGTTATTAATTGCTAATGTTATCTTGAAAGAAATTTCATTTATTGACTACTTAGATGGCACAATGTTTCCTCAGACATCTAGAAGCTGTTAGTAAAAAATATTGCTTGTGTCTGTCTAGCTTTATTTAGACTGCTGGTTTTATTACTAGATTTTTTTTTCTTTGTTTTTTTCTTTTTTTTTTTCAGCTTCAATAAGAGTTGTTAAATTTTGTTTTGGGAGGTAGAAAAAAATGCTGTAGTCTGTCATATTTGAGTACACATCAACAATGGTCTCCTTTATCTAAATTTTTCACCTTAAAACTTTCCAGCTCTACCTTGCCAATGAGGACATGAGGATTACACCACAGCTACACACCCTTATTTCAGTGACAAGATGAAGCTTTCCAAAAGAAAATGTTGTGCCTCTCATAGATATTTGGGCATTTTCACAATGGCCTATTTCCAGAAGGAATCCTCATCCTAGACAGATGAGTCTGGCTGTCGAGGTTACAAACAGCGTGACTGAAGATAACTAACTCTGTAAAACATAAACCATGCATAGCTGCACTATCACTGGATGAAACTACCTCCGGCTCTCAATGGCCCCCAGGCTGGGTCCTCACCTGTGCCACAGTCCCTCTGCAACATGGGCTGTGGGCAGGATGAGGGCAGGGAAGGGAATGCTTGAAGGACTGCAGGTGCGGTTCCTGCTTGGAGACCAAACAGGCAGTGAGCGCCTCGCTAAGGCTTGCATACTCCAGAAAAAGTGAGTGACTTTGTGCCAGCCTCTGCCTTGACAGTGCTGAGGACAAGCAAAGGATCTCCTCAGCAACCCTACAAGGGCACCACTTTCAAGAGAGCATGGCCTTTGCATGAGTGTCCCTCTGCAACCATGCATACACACACTTGCACCCCCTCAAACTCACATGCTCCCTCCAATTGCTATCAACCATGCATTTTGCATTTCGAGTGTTTTCTCAGAGCAAGAGCACTCTGTGACCATAAAAGATCACACAAGTCATTCACTCTACCTCTGCAGCACCACTGTGCATTCTGAAGGAGAGAAGCTGACAGAATTCCTCCCAGTACTGTGTCCTCCTACTCTGAAGTGTGGGTGAGCTTGTCAGTGAGAGGTGACAGGTGCTCAGGAGCTGTCTTGGCCTGTGTATTTCTGCCTGGAAGGAACTGGACATGACAGGGAGCCTGGGGAGATATTGCAGTCTATTAATTAATATCAAGCATTTAAAAATTGAGCTAAGGATGTCCATTTTCTTGTCATTTTTGCTGTAGTAACTCTGGTATGTAAATATGCTTGATCCAGATGCCCAGCATTGGCTGAATTATCCTACACAGCAGTGACTTTAAGGGATAGAGCAATGAGGAGCACATGACATATCTTTAGCACTTGCCAAGAGCCACGTTCACAGCAGAGAGCTTGGCAACTATGGCCGCCTATACTCAATGAAAATGGAGATGTCTGACCCCTCTTAGGGACTAAGCTTAGCAGTTTGATATTCAACCATGAAGTAATGGATGCTGCACTTGGTCAGGGAGGCATGTGAAGTCTTATTACCCAGGAGACCATCTCAAGTAATGGTAAGCTGCCCTAAACCCTTTCTCAGAAGCTGTCTGTGTCTCTGGTACAGAAAAATGCAAGACTCTTTGGCCACAAAGGAGTAAGTGACCATGGGATGGAATTAGTCAGTGCCCAACTAATAGATGTGTGTAAAGGAATGAGGGTGTGCTGGGTGCTGGATTCTAGTCTAGAGGTGTCATTTGAAGGTATAGAAATAACAAGCAGTTTCAAGCTGTGTCTTAGCCTCAAATATACACTTAATAAGGGATGTTGGATTCCCACAATCAGTAAGATGTGTGTTTTCAGGCATATGCTCCTATTTTACTAGCAACAGACTAGACAAAGAACACCTTTGCCCTTTTATGATATGTCATTTTTCATCCTCAGGAATCCAGTACACCAATATATAGATTTGGGTATACATTTGCTTGAGAAGACTTTCTTGGGAATTTAATTCCTTGAGCTGGTGTTGAAAAGCTCTACATTGCTGTATGCTATCCTCTAATTTGCTAATTGCCTTAGGAGTGAGAACAGGTAACACCGGATGCTGAAGCATCACTAGAAATAAAGAACACGCAGACACGTGCATATAGATAAAAACCAATCTTTTCTCTCTGCTGTGGAACAGAGAATCCTGAGCAAAAGAGTAATGAAATCAGATGAAACCTTCAGTGCAGAAGCAATGAAGTGCTGTGTGGAGGCTAGTCTAACTGTCATCTCTTCTAATGGTTTAGCACAGTCACCTTGTACTTTGGGAAGTCAGTAATGTATGGAGTTTTATTTGTCTGGTCTATGTCTTCTCTCCAGCAATTACCCATTGCAGATTGGAAATCTGTCAGCTTCTCCACTTCTAAGAAAATGTATACACAAGCCTGACTTTTATGGACACAGCTGTTTTGGTAAAAGGTCTGTCAGCTGTCTGTCTATTAAATAAGCAATGATGCTTTGGCTTTGAGAGAGACTCTGAGCCCTGTGTTCTTAATCCTTCTTTCTCCCTGCAGTAGATATTAATAGTCATACAGAATGTAGAGAGATTAGCTGAAGTACTGCAAATGAATCTCCACTGTTATATGTGGTAATGAGAAAAGAATGAACAAAACCACACTCATAAATACAATACTCCTCGCCATATTTAATAAAATTCAAATAGTTCCATTAAAATTGTTGTGGAATCATTCTAAGTGTTAAACAGAGGTTGTTACATTTCATCTGAATAAAGGAGAAGTCTTTTATTTTTCATGAAGTTATGATCATGGTCAGCAGCCCAAAATATGAATAAAGGGCAAACCTTTTCATTGAGTATCAAAATATTAATGTCTACCTGGATTGATAGAATTCGTGTTTCCCTTGTTGATTATGTGTAGGTTGCCACTCTCTTATGCTGTGTATTATCAGTGAAAGCATTTCAGATATTTTGAAATTCTTTTTCTATATTTAATTAGTTTTTGGTAGCAGTACCAAATCCACTGCAAATGTTTCAAATATTTTAAGCAAACATTTATCAGTGGCATGTAAATACAAACAAAACAAACAAAACAAACAAAAACAAAAACAAAAACAAAAACAAAAACAACCCAAAAAATAAAACAAACAAAAAAAATAAAAAAAAAAAAAAAAAAAAAAAACCTTACAGGTAAAATCAAAAATACATGTGTCTTTTTACACTTACTGGTAAAAAAATGTTCAAAGGAAGGAGTGACAAAAAAATGAGTGATATATAAATGCACTGGCAAACAGCTTTCTTCATTAATCAACCCACAGACCACAATGACTGAATAAAGAACATCCTGGAGAAGTTAGGTCCAATAATGGCGATATTTTCCTCCCACTGATGTGAAATTGGGGGCTGGAAACCCTTAAGAGTCATCAGGTCCTGAAGTGCCCAAAACCAGGGTCCTTCAGCTGACTGGCACCTCCTATGGAGGCAGAGAAAGAGGAGAGATTAATGGCACACCCAGTCACCATATTGAAACTTGTGAATATACAAATCGGTTTAGAACTGTGATATTTGCTTCTTTCTTCCTTTAGAGCAAATGCAGCAGCCATGGTAACCTGCAGAAGAACTTTCCCTCTGGTTCTGCATCAACCAGTCTTGTTGAAGTCCATCATTTCCAACAAAAATGTCAGCAAAATCATGACACACACACACAGAGAAAAAGAAATCTCAGCTAATTCTATGCAGCACCTGAAAGGAAAGATTGATGAAAAAGTATTTAACACAGTGCTTATCCAAAGGACAGGGGAGTATGTGCTGGTAGATGTGAAATGAGAATTACTGAATTACATTAGCATGGCTTTCTTTAAAATAAAGAGCAGATTGAGCATTTTTATCAGAGAAGCATTACAGCATAAGTGGAACTAATACCATGAAATACTGCTCATAAATATAAGTGCTGCTTTAGCTGTTGCTCTTTTTCTTTTAAGGGGTTATGTAATGCAATACATAGCTTTACTTGGGATGATAATTTGTGGCATGCTCACATACGACTTTGGCAGAGACACAGTCCCTTAGAGGAAAACATTGCCAGCAACCAATAAAGCCCCCTGCACTGGAGCACATTAAAAGGGAAAATAGAGATCCAGCTTACACAGGGCATTTTCTGGTCTGATGATTGTTCAAACAAATATCAAGGAGGGAGTAGGTTGCTCTGGACATGATCACATCCTCACAGCGGCTGCCAGCTGGTGAATTGCTCACAGGAAGTCTGACCAGGGAAACAGCTGGTCAGTCATGTGGGCAAAGGCAAAAGGGTGGGCTTGAGGAGGGGGGGACACAAGCCACCAGTTTGCCTACCTCAAGGGTACAGCACACCAGAGGCCATTAGCCACCTCTGCTCTTGGTGTAACAGAGACTGAAACCCAGAAGGCATAAAATTTGCTCTTTCCATGCACCACCATTTCCAGTGGTAGTGGTTTTACTGGTGGAAATTAAGCATTCCCCACTTCATCATTGCTAACATGATGATAAATGGCCATGCAAACTCCAATTTCTGTTCACAGTAGTCAGGACTTACCTGGGTAATATTAGAATTCCTGGTGTGTTTTCGGTATCAACCTAATTAGCATAGCAGTGGAAAAAGAACAGGAAGCAGAGCAACCATGCACAAAGAAAGTACAACAAAATACAACTTCTCCAGTAGAAAGAGGTGAAGGTGAATTTCTCACCTACTTACAGTTTCTTTTTTCTGTTTTTCAGTTCTAAATAGCACAGAAATGTTCAATTTGATAAAATTCCCACTGTGAAATTGCACATATCCTTAGGCTTCTTAGTAAGGCTAAATGGACAGTTAAACAAGTGAAGACAAAACTATGTTATTCTTGTATTTGAAGTATTTTAAAACCTCAAGAAAACAATTTAAAATGCACACATAAAACGGACTACACTCATTTATTATTTCAAAATCCAAATTCTCAAGTGACCTCCTAACACCAAGTCAGCATAGCCTCAGCCTGGTATGTCACAGGTACCCTTCAACACATACCCAGCTAGGTCATGTTAATCTGAATTGAAATATGAGCAAAGGAAGCTTCTATTTGCTCCCCTGTTACCACAGAGCTGCTGTAAATGAGTCTTTTACAGCTATAAGTTTTCTATTGCAAAGCCTGAGGTTTCCAGTCCTCAAGTTTATCTTCTGTGCTTTTATGGGAACAGCGACAAACTGCAAAACACCACCTTATTTCTGGAGTGCCAACACGAACCTGTAGCATTTAGAAGAGTTTTGCAGTAGGTGAGCAAGTCAAAGTGGGAATATGGGCAGGAATGCACACAAGAGAGAAGTGGGTAGAAACACCAGAAGAGACAAGTATCTGATTCACTATCAGGCTTAAAAGTCCCAGAGTAATTTGAACAACTGCAAAACTGAGTATTCTCCATTTCCATTCTTGCTGATGTGCCAGGATGTAATGGGATGTCTATACAGGACAACAATCCTGGGAGAAATCCTGAAGTACTGGCTACGGACAGAGCCAGGCTTCAAGACCTATTGACAATGCATTTTACTGTTAATAACTCAAGCAGTTCTGTTTTCAAACATTACCATCTAAGGGCTAATCTTTTAGCTAAAAAAAAAAAAAAAAGAAAAACTGAGCTAGTTTGTCCTTATAAGATTTACCTAGTTTTGAGCATCAAAAAGTCACTTTATTTCCACTACTCTCAAATAAAACCCAAAACTCAACATTGCCAATTTAATTTTGTCAAAATAGTAATTGACTCCAAGATAGGCTAGCTAATACTTGAATGGGGATCCATATTGCAACACTGGGTGTTGCAGAAGCTGTTTCCAAACTGTGGGCAATAATCAGAGTACAAAAAAATGGAAAGCTGGACTTCTAATGCTCCAGGACTGCTGTACTGATTGCAAATGGGAATTAAAAGAAGTAATCCTCTTTCTCATTTCAATGGAACCGGAACTGAGATAATGCATCTGGCCTTTCAACTAATAAGAAATAGGACAAAGAAAATGCTGGATTCACTTAGGGAGTTACAGATAGCTAAATAAATCTGTAAATTAGTTAGCTTACCATAAAATGGAATCCCTCACTTTAGTGAAATGGAGCACAAGGGTAGAAACTTATCTGAGAGGAATTCATTGTAAGCTCTTGAACTTAGTAAAAGCTTCTGGAAAAAATAATAGTTGAAACTAACCTCTAAATCTATTAATTTAAAATGCATTAATAACTATCATACCTACTTTGTTCACCAAAAAGTTCAGAGCATACCAGGCCAAATTCACACTCATAACAGCCTTACACCATGAATGAATATGATCATCAGTTTTGTTGCCAGATGTTGCCAGCTTAAATGAGATTTGGCCATCCACATACTCAGGGCTCTGAAGCAGAAGCTTGACAAGAAAAAAAAAATCTTTTTAGAAATTTTAATCCTGAACTAATATAGAGTCATAATGCAAAGTACCTGGTAACAGAGTAGCCATGTATTTTGTTTAGTAATTCCAACCTTAATTATTTAGATTTATAGGATATGAACTTATTTGTAGTTTTGACCAAGTATTACTCTGGAAAAGTCATTTCTGGACCCTGAAAGTCTGGATGGCTGTTTTGCCTCCCTACACATCAACTTCTGTAATGCAGGTTGCATAAAGTTAAATGTCAGAGGTCTGGGCAAGTGCATTTTTGGTCTTTTTCTGCCTCGAGTAATACCAGTTCGTTTTGATTGCCTTCAGTGGTTTTTCTCACATCTAGCACTCTTCCAGGAGCTGGGCTCTAGGAAACAATCTCCTGATCAGATGTGAGCAGGGTGTGAATGTTTACATTCACATACTTTCCAGATCATCTATTGTCATCTGGGATGTGTAATCACAAGAAGGCAGTGCAGATTTTCTGACACTGGTGGTATTGTTATTGTACTCTGAACAAGAAAATACCTTTAAAGTGTTAGAACTGAGAGCCTAAAACATATCAATTTAGCTTGATGTCAAACATCTTTGAGGGGCCAGAAAGGGTGCTAGGTATAGGCGTTACAAGAAGTTGCCCCAAGTGACATCAGATTTCAGAGTCAAAATCAGAAAATGTTCTGTGGTCCTTAAATTCCATTCTTAAAGGCCAGTAACACAATAAGCTTTCCTCTTTTCACTCACCTGTGTTATGAATGTAATGGTTTTACAATTCATACATTCAGTAAACTTTTCTTTTGGTATCCAAGTAGGATGGTACAATCAATGAATTTAATTGAAAACTAGTTACTTCCTAAATTAGGTCTATCATGCATATTGGATACCTCATACACTTATTATTCACAGTAGGATCAACCTCCATTATTTTGCAAAAAGCTAGTTACCAATCCCATGGGATTATAATTAATTGCAAGATGTATGACTATTGATTTAGCACAGGAAAAATAGAAGTCAGCTGACATGTGAAACTTTCTGATGTAGGAAAGTTTAGCACAGTTTCTACATGACCAGTTATACTTCCAGCCAGAAGAATTTAAAGGTAGGTAAGTCACATATAAAGCTACAACAGCCGAAGCAAGGTAGTCTTGATTGTTACACTAATGGAATGAAGGATAGCACTAATTTAAGGTGTTTCTTTTCCAGTTCACTAAGTATGCATAACAGACCCATGTTCTGTATAACACAACAGTGGTTTCCCTGTTATCATACAAAGTTTTTAATATGTCTGCTCTCCTTGTACCGTTTTTTGAATTATATATAAGCATCAGGGCAATGTTAAATAGTGTATCATTCTTAACCTTCAGTTTCAGAGGAAGATGGTGATTTGATGTCATGGCTACTATAAAATGATGATTCATTGAAATTCAATCATATGTATGTTGTAATACTGATTTTTTTTTTATATATATAGCTTTCTGCCGGCATCTGCTAGAAGATTTATGGCTTGTGCTACACTATTTTCCAGTCCTTCAATGTTCTAATGTTAAAAACTTTCTGACCTTTAAAAAACCAGATTTGAGGGTTTATTGACACTGTCATTTCAGCTCATCATTGTTCCCATACTCATGACTATCCTTCTTCTGGAAATACCTACATGAGTGTGAAAATATTAGCCAAGGTTATTTTACTTTTGAATGTCCTTCACACACATATTAATAACTCTTCCAGAATGTCAGGGCATTTTCTTTGCACTGTGGTGGTGTTCCTTTCTTCTCCCTCAGGTGCTCCACACATTCATAATCTTGATGTAGGCTGAGAAGTTCAGGAAGAGCACTCAGTCCCTTGGTATACAGAAAGCAAAACCAGAGTGTGTGGATAATGACCTGAAGTGTGCACACACACTTCTCTCAGGGAGCCTTATTTACTGCCTGTCCACATTATACACTGCTATTGCATTCCAATTAATGTGATTGTTGATAGCACAGGTAAAGCTTGGTATAAATGTCTCCTATAGCCTAAGGCTTGATGATTTAACATGAAGTTACAAACTGTGTATATCTCAGAAGAAAACAGCACAAATCAAATCAGTGTAATGTTCAAGCTAGCCATTCCTCATCTTTAGTAGCCCCTGAGCAACAATCTAAAGTAGACAGACAGATGTAGGCAACATCATATCACATTCTCCCTAACAAAATTGTCTGTAACAAGGGCAACTCTTTACAGATGAGTCATAGTGGCAAATCTCATTGGAGAAATACATTACATTATACCTATTATCTCTGATTAAGGCCATTGATTTAGACATAAATAAACCCCTTCAGTTTTAGTTGTACTTATGGTCAGCTGCTTTCCTTAGGCTATTTCACTTGATAAATAAATCCATCAAAATCAAACATACATGCATGCAGACATATGTTATTAGGTAAGTTCCATTCTTACTTGCAACCCATGCACAGGACAATGTGAGGCATTTTATTGTCTTTTTTACATTTTGTATTTTCTTCCTCTATCATTGGTTAGGTATATGACACAGTCCTTTCTAATTAATCTTCTCTGATATGTCTGATGAAATACATTTTAGTTCCTTGATTGTTTTAAAATTGCTGTGCTGTAACACCACTCACGCTTACTCTTGAATGTTTAAATTTCCATTTATTGAATAATAATTTATTATTCGCACGCTAAGCTATAACAAAGCTGGCATCTTCAGTTAGGTTGCATGTTGTTTAAGCATCTCTATTGCAGTTGTAATTTGATAAACATATGAAAAAATTTTTAACTGTTCATTGTAGGGCTTATGTAGCTTTGAAGGTGTGTTTTGAGGACAATGGGGAAGCTCCCATACCTGCTGGCAGGATAGAGCTCCCCAACTCCATAAACTGCTGTGTGAGTGATTTTGCAGCAGCCTTATAGGCACTTTATTATGGCAGCAATTTTTTCACTTCACTCAACCAGCTGGATGTGCTGGCTGCAGCATCCTGGCAGAAACAGTCCCAAGGTAGCTTAAGGCAGCTAGGAAGTTGTTCAACAGCAATATCACTTCTGCGTGCTATGGAGCAAAGAGGCTCTTCTCCTTATCCACAGCGACAGAACAAAGCCACAGCCAATTACAAAGGTACCCCTACTTTCATCCTCTTGACTGTGGCATCTCACACGGCCAGAGGGGAAGGACTGCAAACCACACAGGATGGGGAGAGCCCAACACTACACTGCAGTTGAAAACGCTCAATCAAGTAGGCATCCTCAGACCACAGATTCCCACAGGATATATTGCTCAGGGTCTAGTATGCCCTCAGAGGCCCAGTGTGGGACCCATCAGTGCCCTCTGCTTAAAAAGTTATGACAAAAGTAGTTACTTGATAGAAGCACAGCCTTCGCCCCAGTGCACATGTTGGTTTCTCACTTGCTTTTCTTTTCCTTCTAATTCATTATCGTTTCACATCATCTTAATGCATTAGTACCAACTACTTCTCTTTATGTTATATTACCTTGTAAGGCAAATTCTCAGATCATAAGTCATCTGCAACTGTGTTGAATTTTTTCTGTCATCCATTAGCCTTTAAATGATTCATGCCTTTCTGTATTTAGCTACATCCTTTTTCCGTCACATACAGCATAATTTTCACCTTTTCTGCCTGACTTTGAGTAATATAATGAAGGATATTTAAAACAATTTACATTGATTTATTTTCTTAGGCAATACATTCTTTCTGCTTCAACAGGCAGTAGAAATGTTCCTTTTCCTATTAAAGCACAACTTGCTATTGGTACTGTTACAAGCAACTAAAGGAAAAGCTTTTTTTGGTCCTTGTTCTTTTTTACTCCTTGCCCTCAACAGTTATAATAAAATACTGCAGATAGATATCAGTTCAGTGCCTACATGTGTCTGAATAAGCAGAGTGAAAGGGAATGAAAAGACATATTTATCATCTTCTTTTGCACAAGGCAAAGAGGGAGTTGCCTTTGTTTTAAGAATGGGAGTTGTCTCAAAAGTTATCCTTTCCTTTTGCCAGTGCTGATGGCATGATGAACATGGTGGTTTCTACCCTGCAGAGTCACATATAGCTGATAAATATAGTCAGTTGACAGGAGGAAGTACATTAGAGGCCATCATAGATCTAGGAAATTTCCCTGCAATTCCAATTACCCACCTGCTTCCTCCTCTGTGATCCTGGGCAAATCACAATGCCTCTGACTCCCAGTGGGATTCTAGGACAAAGAAATGCTGTTCTTGCATGGCAGCACCTTAACTCTAGGAGCTTGCTTCAGAAAAGGGGTTAACCAACTTCAATGAAATATCCCAGCTTGTCCATAGTGCCTTACCGTATAGACACTGGGGTCCAACACCTTGATCCGTAAAAGTCAGAGTGGAAGCAAGGCTTAAATTTTCAACTCAGGAAGTTGAGAAGAGAAGCCTGTCTGAAAGACTGTTTTGGCACAAGCCCTGATACAGCTCCTGGCAGACATCTGATGGGAAAATGGAAATTAGAGATTTAAACATGTTTATTTTTCTGATGTAATTAAAAAACATTTCTAGTACCTTTCTTCAGCACATAACAGCTAAACACAGTTTCTGCTTGCAGTCTTTGTCCAGTAACAAATTTACCAACACATTCCAACTGGAAACAAAATGAACTCTTTTGTCTGAAAACAAGCTGTTAAAATGCAGTAGATGTGTAATTTCTTAAGGGAAAATTCTCTTTAAGACCCAAAAGTCTTAAAGGTCTCCTACAAAGAAGTAGATCCATTTCCTCCTTTTTAATGTTTATTTATTATGTATAAAGAGCACACAGAATTTATTTTTCAAAGCAATTGGACTATTTTTATGCATTGCCTCCCTTTTGGATTAGAAATACGAGATCCTCACTTCGTTCTCCAAGCTGCAGTAAACGCTGGCATTTTGAAGTCCAAAAAAAGGCTTCACAGCTCTACTGTTTACTGAGGGGCTGGCTCACCCAAGGGCACACCTATATATCCCTACCCCAGTTTGTAGCATCAATTACAACAGACTCTGGATGAGATCCTAGACCTGCCACAAAGTAATTCAATTTCTTAAAGTTACAGAGGGAGTGTTGGAACCCCATTTAAGTCTTGCTTAAAGATACATATGACTGCATGAAGCTTTACTGGAATATGACCAGCAGCTCTTTGTATTTTTATATAATTGTCAACTCTGCCCTAGTTCTTCAGTGTTGAGAAAGGAGTTTATTTTTTTCCTTGTGTAAAATAATCAAACCTAAATAAGGATTAACCACTATTTTCTTGCTATTAGTGTGATTCAGACACTCTCTCCTCTGTTTGTTTCAAAACACATATCCTTGGGTGGAAATCACCATGCTGGTAAACAGGCTAGTGCAACTGTCTTGAAAATAAATATTCATAAGCTGATCAAAAAATCATGCACATATTCTATGATCACTATGTGTTCTTACTAAATAAAAATACTCAAATATGCATTGTGGCATAAAATAAATCTAACAGTCCTAACAGGTGATAGTTTTTTTCTTATCAGTGTGGTTTGTCTTCTATTGGTATTAAAGAAACTGGAGCTGTATAGATAAAGAGGGAGTAGCTTATGAAGATAAATTTCTCTAAACTGGGCACTTCTTAAGAGCACTAAACATGACTAAAACTGTGGCCTGAATGTTTTCTCCAACGCATTTGAATTCCCTGTGTACACAACAAACTTGAAATGGACAATTAGATAAGTTAACAGTTTGACACTAAGAAAAAAGAATGTTCCTCCCCAGGATTTTTACAGGCAGTATAATACACAGGTCTCAGCAGCAAGCTCACAAGTGAAAGAGATCCTAGAGATCATCCACTTCAGTGAGATGAAGTACTATTCCCCCTGGGGTTGTGGATGTAATCACATAAAAGGTTATACTAAAAGTTTAATCCTTTCCTTTGATTTGTTTGTACTACTAAAAACTGAATTATTTTACAATATTGCAAAACCATGAATGTGCCTTAAACTGATTTCCTTTACCTGTTAGTAAAGAAGGATTAGTGCCTGGATACACTAAATTACCACCTCAGATTATCTTAAAACAGAAAGAAAAGCTAATTTGTGAGTGAATGACCATACCTTCCTGCTCTAGCATAAAAAGAACCAACTGCATGAAGCTGATATCTAATGTTGGAGCTGTCAAAAATTGTTTGGGTGCTTATTTGTGACCTCAAGAATTCTCACTGCACTTTGAAGTCAGCTTCAGTGACCACATCAGTCTCACCACCCAACCTATAAACTCTTGTGCCCTCCCTTCAGGTAGAGAAATCAGAGAAGTACTTATGTTACCTAACGGACAGAAGACACTAAGTGGAGAGGTGCTAACACTAATCCAACTCCTTCCTAGGAGTGCAGGTTTTTGTTTTTGTTTTTTTTTTTTTATTTCTCTATTTTTTTTTTATCTCAACCCATAAATCCCCAGGTACAAAGGTTGTTTTTCCAAGGCTGAGATGCTGAAAAGATAAGATTTTCACCGCAGTATTTATAGACAATGAATGGTTTTATTGTTCCTAGGAGAGCTATTTCCCTTAACAAAAACTAATATATTTCATGGAGAAATAAAATTTACAAACACTGCCAGCAATATATATATGTTATATCCTCTGGCAGATCTCCTTCAGGAGCACATATGCCCGAATGAATGCAGTACTGAGAAACAATTCATCATAGGATATGGAAACACATCTGTGCCTTTGGATGGAATAATGGTGACCTTTCTGTCTTGACTGCATAGCATTAGAATTATGTTAATTGTAAAAGCTGCCTAATTTCATATATATTCCTAATAACAATTTAGAAAAGTAATCCTGTTGATTTTCAAGAGCTTTCACATAAGATAAATCCTTGAGCTGTTCATTCCCAACTAATGTGTATTTTCCTTTCCTTCATTGTGCTTAAATGGCTAGGATTTTATTAACCTATATGTATTTTCTCTTCTTATTTTAAGAAGAAAAACATCCATTTAGAAAATAAAGTACTATGCAGAAAAATGGTTGTGACAAGACCAATGCAAGATTTGGATTGTTTTCTCTAAACAAAATTCTTCAGAATTTTATCTCCCTTAGGGTTCTTTCCTATCATGATGCATACACACCTGATAATTTTGATACTCTGGAGCAAAACCAGTGATGGCTGGGAGATCAATACCAACAGTTTGCTGAAAGTACACCTCTCATTTGCTTTATTTAGCAGTACATTAAAGCAATGGATTTGAAACTGTACTAACCCTACATTAATGGAATAATGTAATTACAAGCAGCTTTCTAATCTTTCCTGCTTTTACAAAAACAAACTCTAAGAGATGGGAAACTATATTGTCTATATCATTATCTGTAATATCATCTGCAGAATATTGGTAAATGGTGGAGAGTTTAAAAATATTTGTAGTAATCTGGCAAAAAGATTTAACACAGTGATATCCTACTTTTCATTATCCATCATTCCACATACATAATATGCTAAATAAAATTTAAAAAGGAGATACATTGTTAACAAATCCAGGCTATAATAAAACAGTGAGAGAAGACTGGCAGCATATTTTTAGGAAATTGCAGTTCCCTGGATTGTGGTATAAGGCATGAAGGCTGCAAGCCAAGTAGCTTCAACAACCTGTGAAAAGTAGTAAGCTCTTTGGAAGCTCAGCCATGAATATCTTGCTATTACAATAATAACTAATTTCTTCTGTTTTCTATTTCTCTCAGTTGAGGTAGTCTATTGCCTGTAGAACACAATCAGCTAAGCATCCAAAGCAAGGATGAAGGAATGGAAGTCACCTCTCCTCTATCTCTCTTCCCCTCCCAGTATACTTCCCTGTGCCTTACTACAAAAAAATATATTCCTCCCTCAGCATTTATCAATACTAAAGTTTGGTGATTTGGCTTGCATTTGAATTAGTTAAAACTGTTTCCAAAGTCCTTGTTGTTAGTGTATCTCTTTTGCCTTCAAGCTGGTGAATTGATTCTTCTTTGTTTCATTAACTCCATGTTTCTCTCCTGTTGTTCTCCTGTCCCCAAACATTTCACACAACTATGGTGTGCCCAATTTCTGGATTCTAATGGGGCTCATATACGGTCCCAAAAAAGCATCAATACAGCAATTAAGTTGCTGTTTTATGGTCTTCAGCTCAGGTTGTGTCTCAGTACACAGTCAAAAAAAAAGTTGCTCAGAAGGGAACATTTAAAGAACAATAACAGGACCATCAGATGTTTTTGTTGTAGATCACTGTAAATAAAAGGAACCTTATACTGACTTGCCAGATTACTTTTGTGATTTCAGTATTTACCAAACTTAATGCTATAAAAATAACCTAAACCATTAGTTCAATTGAATGAGTTATTTAAAGACAACTACATTTATCATTGCTACACTCTATTTCTCAAATAAAATTATTAGTAGCTCCTGAGAAATCCTACTTTCTCATAACTGCTTATCCAGAAGATGTGGTTGTTTATATTTCATATGGTCTGCTTTAAAAGTACAGGTGACTGGGGTGTTGTAACTGAGAATTAGAGCAATTAAGTGATGCCCACTGGCTTCTTTCGATGTACAGGAGTCACAAGGCAAATACACCACAATAGGCATTAGCTGTCCACTGCCTCTCAGCCTTGGCAGAGGAACTGGTAGCTTGGTTTACAGGTTCTCACTGATGGAGCAGGACAGAACTGCTCATGGATGTGGCTATGACTGTTGATGGATTAACAGGGTACACCAGAAGAAGACCTGTTGTTTTGTTGAGCAACTAAACTACATAGACATTGCTGAAGAGTAGTGGTGATTTTCCAGTCCTAGCCAAGCACTGAAGAGATCATATTTCTGGGAACTAGGGGATGTATGAGGCAGCAAGTCTGTATCAGCAGAGGATACACCCCACCAAGAAAAGCTGTAAGCTGTTGCTTTCCATCAGTAAAACAACATTCTCTTTAAGAGAAGGAGAGGGTACGGAAAGATCCCAATCAAGGCTGCATAACCAATGTTCTTGGCAGATCCACAGTCCATGAGGCACTTTTGACTTTAATAATTTATTTCATGGCTGAAGAGAAGCACAAGCACATTTTGGTGGGTTTTTTTGGTTGGTTGGTTGGTTGGTTGATTGGTATTTTTGTCCCTTGCACTGTTACTATTTCGTGATGCTGTGTTAGAGTCCATTATACTTAAGGCAGAGTTAGCCTGACATCAGCTATGAATATGACCAAGGATTAAAGTGACCAAGTTACTCATGAACAAGAGAAACACTTCTAATTATACAGTTAATGTGAACTAGCATCACAGACCAAAAGGTGTTTCAGTAAAATGTGTTCTAAATATAATAATATGTGTTCTAAATATAAATAAGAGGCAATCAAGCTCATAAGCCTCCATAAAAAAAAAAGATCCTACAAAAGAAAGAAAAATCAGATAATTTGGAAGAATGAAAAACCAAATTATGACAGTAATAAGCTGAAAGACAACCATTATCTTCCAGGAAAAGATAAAATTTCTCATCAGTATGCTGTCCTGGGTCAGCAAGAGAGCATGAGATTTCTCTCTGAGCTGTGTTAACTCACTGTGAACAAAAGTTTAGCCTCGGCTAACACATACACACTTCAAACAGATAGGTCAGCTTCAAACCCAGATACACCAACTCCCTTTAGAAAGACGTTATTCAAAAACTGTACTCTCAAGCTGCAAGGCAGACTCCCGGCAGGACATTGCTCAGACCATAACCCCATGAGGAAAAGAACTCCTGGATTTGTTCTATTAAATTAACAATGGAGGCAGAGAAGGTTTCTGGTTATTTTTCTCTTGCTCTCTAAGTGAGCTTCAATAAATGAGTTCAATAAACTCTGAGGCAAGATGGGAAATACATTGCAGATCAGATTTTCAAATGGAGAAGTCAGTATTATGCTTTTTATCTGGTGATGTTGCTGGTTCATACCAGGATCACATCTTCTGAGATTGAGTAAAGGTAATTGTTATAGGTTCAGGTTCTAATGGAATTTTTCTTTCCCCACCCTCACAATGAGGAGTGAATTGTCGTAGCCCAGGCCATTTGTCTCTAACAAAAGAAGCAAGAGTACGGTGATTAAGGGTGGGGGAGAGGGGCACACGGTTTTTTGGGGGGTGGGCAGCGGGAGTCGGCAGCGAGAGACTGCGGAGAGAGAAACCCCGGAGTCTTGGGTTTCTTTTCTTGCCTTTCCTGCTGCTTCCCTTTTCCCATACCTGGATTACAAAGCTTTGATTTTTTGGGATTGTTTGTTGACTTTTGCCGGAGAGAGACAGACAGAGACGACATCGCTAGCCGGGGGGCCCCTTACACCGGGCCTTCTGTGAGGGAGCCGGCAGTGGCCATCCCAGACGTGAGAGAATTTTTTCTTACATCGGAAGCTCCAGCCCGAGACCAGCAGCCCCGAGCCTTTCGGAGGGACATCACCGGAGTCTTTCTTCCCATCCACCAACCCCCCCCCGGGGGCATCCCAGCACCAGCCACTCATCTCCTCGCTTGCTGCCCGTAAATACCGGGGACAGACTGTGTGTGTGTTTGTGGGGGGTTTTGATCCAGGAGTTTTTATTCATTCTGTCTTGGTTGTTCTGTTGTCTCTTGAATATACATATATATATATATCTCATAGCTAGGAACTGTTATCCTTCCATTTATCATACCTTAATTAAATTTTGTTTTGAAATTAAAGGAGACTTGTCTCTCTGTTTTAGTTATAAATTTTTCTAAGTTCTCTAAACTTAGACAGTAATCTAAACCTTTGAGAGTCTTCATTAGCTTAACCTGTAAGACTCTTTCCTTCACCACCCATTCCCATGTGTTTTTCTTTATTTCACTGCAAAGCTAAATTTTACATGTGAAATCTTAGCAACAGCTTAAAATCAGTAACTCAGGCATTGCTCTGCCCTAAGGCATTACTCTGTTCTCAGTTTGTGGGTAGAGCTCCATGGATAGCACTCAGGAGCCACACTTGTGCTGGCCAAGAAATCACAGAATCATAGAACAATTTAAACCTTAATGATCATCTAGTACCAACCCCACCATCCACTAGACCAGACTGACCTGCCCCCCTGCAGGTGTCAGTGCAATGTCTATGTGCCTTTGATACCTCACTCATCATTCTGAGAGAATGTAAAGAAACCAAGAGACAAATTGAGGAAATGACATGATAAAAGTGCAATTTTAAACTGTTCTTGTTTTTTGTTCTTAGCTTTGTGCTTCAGCAAGGTCTGTTGCCTAAAACTAGTTACAAAAGATCACCATGACACTGTAATAACCTGTGATAGATGACCCAGAGACAGAAACTGATAGTAGATATGAACACTGATGAACCTGGGTCCTGACCAAATCTACAAATGTTGGGTCCTACAAATCTCACTGAAAGACTGAAAGAGAGTTTTACTAACTTTCAAAAACCCACATCTAGAAAATCTCATATTAAATGTACACAAGGAAAGAGGAAGGGAATTTTTAAACTTTATGACTTCTGTTTTTTGAGGAAAGATGTGACATATTCTTGAACCAAGGCAGTAGAGAATATTAGGAAGAAGACAGTTGTTTGTTTAAAATAAGTAGTGTTAAGCCATTCTGCAGCCCAGCTAGGACAGTTCCATGTCCCAGATTAGCTGTGCATGTAGTTACAAGCCCAAATTGAAGACTATTTCTATCATCTAGGAAAACGTATAATTCTATCATAGAGCATATTATTATCTAAGAAGATGACACAAACATACTGTTGGAGCTTTCATTTAGGCACAGAGGTTTATCAAAACTTATCAACTGAACAGAAAAATTGCTTGTTTTTAAACTCTAAAAGACTTTGTTCTTTCAATTATATTGTTCTATGTCCTGAAATAAATAGAAACTACTATTCAGATTTTCAATTTCTTTCTTTCATAGTGAACTAGGCATTGATGTATCAGGTTTCACTTTCAGAGAAAGGAAATTTGATTAATTAAACAGTAAGCAAACCTTCCCAATTTCTCTTTTGAAATTTTGGTAATCACATTTTAAATATCACAGTAACTTCTGACACCATTTTGGTTTCCATATAATGAATCAGCTTCTAGTTTTAGACTTGCTGGTTTTTGAAATTTGCATGTCTCTCTCAGTTAAAACATCACCTTTATCAGAATGTGGTTGAATACTTTAAGAAAAAGGATTGAGTAAATACACTCTTTTCACCAGTCCACAAGCCATTACACTTACAGTGAAAAGGTAATCCAGAGTGTTTGAAGGAGTTGTGGATTTACAAGGGAAACAAATACAGGTGACAATTTCCTTGATAAAAGAGGGATGTTTGCAAAAGGTTTCCACTCTCATGAAAAACTTGCTAACTTTGACATAATGTATATGCTGAGATGGCTCTGACAAACATATCAATTTCTTCAGACTGCATACTGTTGACGAGTGGTATACTGCTAGGTTTGGATCTGAGAGCTTAGCACCTACTGAGCAGTAGAGAGAAGCTAGAAATCCTCTTCACACGTGAATCTTTCTGGGAAATGTAATCAAGAAGAAAGTCATATGTTATGCTATTGTATAACCAACATATTAAATAATTAGTTAATTTCATTTGCATCACATCCTATTTATCATTGCAGTCATGTTTCTGATGGCATAAAAGACACAACCAGCTATTGTACATAAAAGTTAGACACAAGTCTTCTGCTTAGAGTGAGGAGTGATATTATGAATGAGGATTCAGAAACTGCCATACTGCTTTGAAAGTTTCCTAAGGATTCACTTCTGGGTCAGTACTGGATGTAGTGAAGAAGAAATTAAATGAAAGTGAAGGGATGGGAATTCCTTGCTTTTTGCTTCATGACCAAAGTTTTGCAAAGCATTCCTTTGTATTTTTTTTTTTTTTTGTGAAAACCAAATGTTTACATATAATAATATCTATCTTCAGAAGCCAGTAATTACTGAAGGCTTCTCACAAATATTGGCAGACACTACATTTTTTTCCTCTCTATTCTGTGGGATTGAAAAAAGCATTACTTGCAAGACATACAGCACTGCCTAAAATCCATGATGATCATAAATGATGATCAACTCATTGCTGCGAAATTGATCCTTACTCGATAAGCAGCCTCATTCTTTCAAATGCTTGTTTGCAAAGTGAGGCACAACTGAGGAAGAGTGATGCTTTCAGAACCTGTGCTGTTCGGATTGCTTATCAGTCAGTACCTGTTTGGAGTGTCACTCTCAATTTGAAGACTTCAGTGATACATTGCCTACCAATGAGGTGTTCGTTTTTATTGCAGTCAGCAGCCAAAACAACTGAACCAAAAGGATTTTTGTGAGCACATTGTTAGAATGATTGGGGGTAGGGGAGAGAAAGGTAAGGTTGATGCCACCTACTTGCATTTCTTTCTTTCTTTTCTTTCTCAATTATCCTGAAAGAACTTCCAGATGTTTACAGTTTCTCTCCAGCCCACTGGATAATGGAAAGATAAGCAGAGAAAATATACAGCCAAACATGCACTGGAAATCTTTAATTTCTATCAGAACTCTGCCTATATCATAATTATATGACCCTGATTAAAATTTAATGTACCTTGTGTGCTTAAACAGGAACAAACTGGAGAAGAAGCATGCACTTTTTCATCAGAAGCATGTTCTTCACCAAGAAAAAGAACTGGTCAAAGAGAGGATTTTGCATACCCTAAAACTGTTTCCCCAGCAAAAATGATAACTCTAATGATATACATGTATATAGAAACTGAACTGAATACATACCAATTACAATCTGCTTAGTCACATTTGCATGTAGCTTTGTAAGTATCTTTTTTTACAGGTGGGTTCCTAGAGCTTATATACTGATCCAGTGTGCCAAATCCATCTGGAGTCTGAAATTATTAGTACCGTTTTTAACAAAGTTCTTTTTGGACAAAATCTTGATTTTGATGGCATATATGACTCAACTCCAACATTTATTGTTCATTTACTTCCTTTTATCAGAGTAGGTTAACAGTTTTTCTTCTTTAATTGAATTTTTAGGTCTATATGTCATAATATCCACATACTCAATTTCTGAGATATAGTTACAATGATAGGGATTGAAATATTTTTTATACTACCTGCTCATTAAAATGCATAAGGGCACATGAACCTCACAAAGTTATTAGATCATTTGAAGAAGTTGCATGAACATCCAAAAATACGGACAGTTGTCTGAGTTGCCCCAGTTTCCAGCACCATGAGGTACTAAATCCCAGATGAGTAACCTCTTCCATTAGAACTCTCTCATTTGCACTGACAGAGGTAAGTTGAAAAGAGAAAGCCTCTCAATATGTGCTCATTTCCAAGTGTCACATGAAGAAATTTAATTGCAAAACACTTTGAATCACAACATTGAATGAAATCAATGCAAGACTGAAAAACAGACAGTGACAACATACAAATACACAGCACAGTTTTGTGTTGTACAGAAGGCTTGCACTTAATCCCAAATTTCACTGGTGTGTAATCAGAGATCAATAAAAACATGCCTATTTTCTTCCCACAATACCTACTTCAAGCTCTTACTGAAACATGTAATTATGTAGTTCATGCCTTTGACACTTATTTCAGACCCAGGAAAAGTGAGTAATTCTACCACACATCCTTTGCTCCATTTAATCGCTTTTCACATCATCCAGTAGCGTGGAGAGCTGGA
Source organism: Formicarius rufipectus (assembly GCA_013399695.1). Lineage (NCBI taxonomy): Eukaryota > Metazoa > Chordata > Aves > Passeriformes > Formicariidae > Formicarius > Formicarius rufipectus. Next base: position 213,308 of record VXAU01001952.1, on the reverse strand, counting down.
TTATTAGTATCTGTCCACTATTTCTATCATTTTATTGGATTGCTTGAAGGCCAAGAGATTCAAAACCTTTTCCTATTTATGATTAAACTGGTAAGAAATAATTTTTTCAATATTGTTTTTTTCATGTTCTCTGTTTACACATAATTTCTGCCTTATCAGTGAATCCCTGTTCATTGGTCAGTTATTAAAGGAAATGTGGGTTTTGATTTGCAATTAAAGGCCATCCAGAGAAGGTGGAATTCCTTTAACCTGGCTTTAGTTGTGTAGAAACTCAACACATAATTTAATTTAAATTCATCCTAGTTAGTTGCACAAGGCCTGCACTTACAAAAGGTGATTCATACTAACCCAAAATAGCGAGTTTCTTAATTTTTGCAATTTTTTCCATTTTGATCAAAAACAGCATATGTTGCATTACTTATTGGCATGCCAAAGGTGTTTTTCTTAATTGGGATTTGTGTCACTGTGTTTTCTAGTGGAAATTCAGAGTATACTAAAAATGTACAAAGTCAACATGTTTTTTATTGATTGAATGAAGTCTTACAGATACAGAAAATTAAATAAGTAAGGCATATAAAATTGTCGTACTAAATACAGGCAGTGTTATCTATGCCTAAATGGAACAAAAGGACAAATTTCTTCTGTTCTTCACGAAACAGAAATATTTAGATGCTAAATATGTTCGTACTTAGTTTTTCAAAATGAGTTAGCATTTAAATATTTCTGAATAACTGATTCATAATGCCAGTCCCACCAGTCCCAGATGTGACAGTCTTGCCTTTCGTGGGTGCAGCAGCATGGCAGTCTTCTGTCTGCTTTGGGAAGCAGGCAAGAAAAGGATAGTTAGCACAAAGCACAGCTTCTAACCAATAGACTAGTCTTAATAGAGTTTTATTTGGTAAATTTCAGGTTCATTTTTGATTTGCATGGTAACTGCGCAGCTTTAAGTCACATTATGAGCCTCTCAACCATTTGTTTCTAAATGTCAGCATAAAAACAAAAGCTACTGAGAGGAGAGGCTGGATGCTCATAAAAAGAAAAAGCAGGACAGATGTCTCGATTTTTTTTTTCAAATCATCATAGGTTTTTAGTTAATTTTTATAAACAATAATGCAAATCTTAGAGATTAAATCTCTCAAATCAGCACAGCTGGTCCTCCTAGATCAAATCATAATGTAAAAATATACATTTAAAGAACTATTAGTTCTCTAATTGACATTATTAATTATAAATGTTGGCAGAGGGTCTAAATATAATGATCTGTTCCTGGGTCTGAGGTCTGACAGTCACTGGTAGTTAGCACTGGATTACCGGCACTTTTAGAGTGGACACAATCATGGATAGATCCAAGAGCAAAAAACTTGGGAAAGAGACAAGATATAGAGAAAATACCAGAGAAGCAGCCACGCAATGTACTTCCTGGCTTGGTAAAGGTGTGTTGTGGATGCAGTGTTGTGAGGAACATCATTTCAACAGCACAGTCAGGAAGTTAGTGTGGAAGAAGAGTTGCAGAGGAAGATGAAGAAGGAGATCAGCTTTGCAGGTTGCAACTGGAAGGGAGTCTGAGATCACAGAGGGAAGTGTTATATTGAAAAGAGAGACAATAGATGAAGAAAGATATTAAAGCAGCTGATTAGCTAAAATCCTGGCATGTTCAGCTTTGTTCAAACTTACCTTAGGGATTTAACTGTGGCAAGACAAATTAATTAGATTTCATTTTTTGTCTTTCTCAACCTCATCATCTTATGGTCTGTACTTCTTTCTCCTTCATACAACTACCAAAGCATATCAGAGATAGAAACTTATTTGTATAATTATTCGATTTTTGTCTGTGTCCATAGTAATTTAAAGAGAACAACTGAAGGTTTAAGAACAGTCATGCTGCAAAATGCCTTTTGCTAAACTACATTCTCCCTTCCAGGTTGAATTTTACCTTATGTACCAGAAATTGAACGGGAGAGGGTACACAGAGCTCAGGGGAAAGTGTTTAACTCACTACTGATATTTGTAGGACCTTTCTTTCACCTTGTCTCACAGTATGTGAACCTCTTAACACCTGCATAAAGGCAACACAAGATGCTGTCAATAAAAATTCAAGCTTTTTGATGAGAACATTAAGGAAAATGCAGCACATTCCAAAGACCTGAATTCTTGCACAGAAATATTTTGTTCTTTGAAACTCTAGTAGAAACACAACTCCAATATATAAATTTCAGTATAGCTGTTTGAGTTTTCTTTCTTTTCTCTTCATGGCCTTCCTGACACAGGGTACATTTCACATATTGCAAAAATATATTGATTATTAATGCTGAACGTAACTTATTTTACATGTATATAAAAGTCACATTTTTCAGCTGAAGAAGGCAAGAAATTTTCAGTCAAATATCCTAGATAGCTAATTTAATTTGAACTTTTCACCCATAAAATGAAAATTTAAAACACATATGGTTTTATATTACTGACCTGCCCTAAAGATAGATGCAGGTAAATTTATTTTTTTTTAACCAACGGAAGATTCAGGAAATTGTTCAAATTGCAACACAAAGAACTTGCAGTTCTTTGCAGAACTTGCAAGACAAAGAACATTCAGTGCCTGACTGCACTGAGTTTTGTTGTTTTTCAGAATACCCATAGCAATTACACTTTACTCGGTGATCAAACCACCTTCTTCCTGGAAAGACAAAAAGAAAGAAAAAAAAAAAGAAAAAGGAATTAACAAATGAACACTGCTCAGTTCACGCAAGAAAACAAAACAAAAACAAAACAAAACCACAAAAACAAAAAAAACAAACAAACAAACAAACAAAAAAAGTTATCTGGATCTGTTACCAGAAGAGAATCCAAAGGTATGCTTGTGAGCCCCTATCTAAATTACAACCCTGAATATAACTAGGAACAAATCAGAAAACTCATCATTCTCAGTGTTTCCCATCGACTTGCACTAGATGGATCACTCTACTGATAATTTTCAGTCCCATTCTGGCATCTCTAACTTTTCTTCTAAACTGTAGAAGACAACTTCCCACCTAACTCTGGATTCCTCCCTAGGAATCGACTTGAAGAAATGCTTTCTGATGTGGCCAGGTACAAGATTTAAGAGAAAGGATGGGAGTGAGGCCAGGAGAGTAGCATAACTTTTTGTTTGCTGTTGACTCTCTCTATCTGTGATTTGGTATTAATATGAAGGCCACGGAGACAGAAGTTAGAGAGTTTTAGCAGGTAGAACAGTAATAGGTGTTTAAATGGCAAGCAACCAAAGCAAAGACAGGGATTATGAGAAAGGCATATCACTAACTGCAAAATAGACAAAATTACTTGTTTCCACCTGTTCCAATGTTCCACCTGAAATGGCCAAGATTTTAACTTCCCATCTGGAGAGACTAGGAATATATATCAGCAAAAAAGTGTTTGTTAAAAGTCAAAGTTAGTTACAGGTCAAATTCCCAGGCAAAAAGTAAATCAACAGAATTTAATAGGAAATGGCAATATTTCCATGGAGAGGGAGAGGAAAAGCAAATGAAATTGCATTACCAGCCTGACAGATACATTAAGAGTGCAGAATATAACAAGCCTGTTATAGGGTTTTTTAGTCACTTCTGTAGACACTTTGCTGGGGCTTTAGGGGCAGAAAAGGATCAAGATATATTGGTTACTGTTATGCTGAAAAGTGTTTCTTCTTCTTTTTAAGTAGTGGATGTGACCATATCACAGAGGGAGGAAAGGAAAGTTTTCTTAAAGAGAGAAGTCTCTGAATTGTGCTGCAAAGGCAGGCATCTGGTGTTATTAGAACTTTGAATACGAATACAGTCTGTGCTCAAACAACATTTGAGGATTTTGATTAAACTAGCATTGAATCTCATTTCACAGGTTCTTCAGACAGTACTGGTTCAGGGCATTGCTGACCAAGGAATTATACTGGTTTCCTGTTACAGACCTTCCAATATTAATATTTGCAAAGTATGACAAAGATAAGACGTACCTATTCAGAAAATTAATCTATGCTGTGGCTTTTCTTTCAGTTGTAGTTGGTTTTGTAAAACTACCAACCTTTTTCTTATTTGTCAAAACTAAGTGCAAGTTTCTGAAGAAAAGCATTTGAAAAATACATGTTTAGATGTGTCACCTCTAAAAATTTGTATTAGAATATAATGTTTAGTCTCACTTCCTCAGACTTCTCTGGGAACTTAGAGAAATACAGGAACAGACACCTTATGTACAAAATGCAGATTTACATATTTATTCACAGGTGAATATAGAGACTATTACCTCTTGTTGCTTATCAAAGGAGCTAATGGTTTGCATTTTTCCTTTCCTCCCTATATAATTTCTACTAATGGTAACAATGAGGAAGCCATATATTTTTAAAGATGCTAAGAGAATTTCTAATGAACGAATCCTGTTCAGATTTCTTTTTTGGCATATTTCAGCGTCAGTTGTATTTGAAATTCAACAGAGAACTTGTTTATGGAAGAAGTACCAGGAGGCAGAGGTTTTGGCTTAGAGTTATAGAGTTCTTGGTACGTAGTCACTTGGCTAGAGCTGTGGAAAAGTAAAGGCAATATAAAAACATTCCTGGATCCCTTTCAAAAACAGTTGCTATTTGTCATCTGGAACAAGCAGCTGAGGAGACATAGGTTAGGTTTTTGGTCAGAGAGTTTGGGATTATTCAATAACTAACAAGCAATCAGCAAATTCTGGTCCAGTTGCTACATTACTAAGAGGTTTTAAGTCATGTGATCCTTTTCATATCCTTTGGTGCCAAGCATAGCACTGTGTCACGTAGTTGCCAAAATCCCAATTCTGTAGTCATCAGTGGTCTCCTTTTGCAACACTGACATGGAAAGCCAATTCGTGTTGCTGTCCAATGCTGATTTCTCTATAGAGGCTTGGGTACGGGGGGTAGGAGCCTTGCTGAGAACATACAAAGTCCCAGCAGATGGTACCTTAATCTAGGGCTCCTTGCCAGACCACTTTCAGCAAAAGGCAATCAGGCATGCTAGTAGCTCGTGTACACTTTTCGTGTAGTAACACAGTAGGATGGCAACCCATACTTTTCTTTGGCAGTCATGAGATTGGTAGAGGAACAAATCTTCCCAACACTCAGAGAATGAAAGATTCTCATATACCTTTATTTAGAGGAAGACATCTTTGAATTTTGTGTGTGTGACCTCTTTTAAGCAGTACTGATAGAAAAGATCACCTTTTACGTGAATTTGCCACGTTCACAAAAATATGGCAGAAGACAATTTCCATACAAACTTGAACAACTCATGACTGTTATCAGTTTGGGAAGTCAGTATTATTCTAAATTAAAAATCAATATATCGTTTTCTTACCATAGAGCTTTCATATGAAAATCAAATTTAAAGAATGGAATTTATTTTGAAGAAGGGCACACTCAAAGTCAGTAATATCATTTTTATCTCAGCTTAAATGTGGGACAGCCTTCCATATTGCTAATGTTGCTTATAATGATGATGTTTGCAACAAAATAAGAAGTTTGTAAACAAAAAGAGGAAATTGAACATGTGACAGTAACTAAGTTAAGAAGTATACAACTACTGATATAAAAAAAAAAAAAAAAAGAAAAAAAATGTTTGGTTTCTTGATTGAAGGGGAACAAAGACTTTTTTGAGAAGACAATATTAAAAACAAAGCATGAATGACATGGTGTAAATCAAAATAAAGTGCAGATCACAGATAAGGATGTTCAGAGAGAATTGCCTAAGTGGAAAGCAACTGGGAATTAAAATAATCCAAAACATCAGTTAAGAGTTTTGCAAACATAAATCTGGTCAGAAGACATATGCAAACAATCAGGAAAAACATTCGAGTGAATGCCATAAAGAAAGATTTTGTTAATGAAAAATATTGTTAAAAAGTAAAAGGTTCCAGCTAAAATTGCAAGTTTATATTCTGTTTTCCTGTGATTTCATTGTAATTGAACAGCATTAATTGTATTAACAGAAAAAAACCAAAATGCCAAGCATGTTGAAAGTAACGATAGGCTTCCTTAAGAACAAGAAGGATGCCAAAGATTCAGGTTGTAAAGAGCCATTGGATAGCAGACAATGATGACATAGAGATGAAAGCTTTGCCAAAAAGGCTGCAGTTTAGTCAGGCAAGTTACACTGCAGTACACAACAGTATCATACTGACAGAAATTACCAGTATGTTTGAATCTTTAAAAGGCATTTATTATTAGAATTTAAAATAGGGTACATGGAGTAAAGAATGGATTGATACAACAGGAAGACAAGCATTTAAGAAAGGCCTTTTTTACTCTTGCTTATCTCCTTGTTTGCTTTTAAGCTGCAAATATATAGGAAATGTTATTGGAAAATTAAAAAGATAACTTCCATATGTTTCATAGGGATTGAAAATATACAGGTTTTCCTTTACATTAATTCTGTAGTGAAAACTTTTGGTATTTGAGAGTCAGTATTTAGATTTTAACAGTGCCCTGAGAAACTGAAAGGAATTGCACAGATGCCACAGAAAGAGGCATGGGCAGTACAAGACTGCAGATGTAGGCAGTTTAATAAAGGAGCTTAGGAGAGGAGAACTGAGATAAGAAAACAAAGAAAACAAAGAGTATTTTCAGGGGAAATGGAGTAATTCTTAGGCTTATTTAAGGAGCTGCAACATACCACCCAATTAGATCATATGCCTGGGATTAGTGACTTGATGAAAAGTAGATTTAAGGGAATCTGACAGGAGCAGCAGGAGGAAGTTAGCATTGTATGAACTCTGACCTGAGGTGACTTTGTGTTGGCATGAAGTGTACAGAAAAAAAGATGAGATCAGTGAAGGATGTCAGGGAATACAATGAGTAATGACAGGAAACTATGAGAGATGGACTTACTGGATCAAAACCAAAACCATCTGAGGAGTATACTACTTCTGTCAATAGGTCATTAGACAGCAGGAAGAGATATCCAAGCAGAAAGAGATGAAAAAGCCCACATGGAATATCTTTTATGAAATATCATTGAATAAAATGGAAAACTACAAGTTACCTGACAAAGGAGGAAGGACAGAACATCCTGAAGTTGATGACTTCAGTACCTGCTCAAAGAACGTGATTTGCATAAGATATGCTAATACAAAGACAGAAGACAGATGATAGGGAAAATGTAAATTCAGACAATAAAATGTGTGGCCTGACCTCATTAACTGTAAATCACATTTCAGCTGATGCATCTAACTGTCTGGAGATGACTATAAATTACTACATTAGAAATCTGGCAGTAATGTGCAGCAAGTATGAAAGGAGTGTTATCTTTATAAAACACAAAGATAGACAAAATAAGAAATGAAAAAACATTACCAAATTTTTCAGTTGTTACTATTAATGGAATTGGAATATGTGTGAGAAGACCAGATGTGGTAATAGAAAAGAAAGGCAGAGATGCTCATCATGTTGCAAATACAGAAAATAATGAACAACACTGTGCACTGGTAAAACTTGGAGAAAATATGGGGCATGGAAAGCAGAAATGGAACACCAGTTATTTCTGGTGCACTCAGAAAACACATCAGTACTGTGTAAATTGGAAGTGAGCTCTAGTGTAGAAATCCTTTTCACAGTTGAGGCCAAAAAGTGCCAAATTTGTACTCAACTCACAGTGTGTGTTCAAGCAAACCCAACTGGCTAATGATGTCTAGTATTAAGACTGCAATCCGTGTTATGTCTGTTTCATAAAAGTTGTCCTGAAGGCAGACTTTTGTTGTTCTTTAAAAGAGAACATGTACACACACGCAAACATGCACGTTTCTGGATTTTAATAGAAGAAAGCAAGGGGTCTGTGCTATTTCATTAAAAAAAACTTTTACAATTTATAATACATTTGGCAACACTAATAGAAATTACATGAAATAGTGCAATTTTGCAGGCATTAACTCTCACTGCCTGTGACATTCTTTCTCTCAAGGGACGGGGAAAGGAGTCATAAGTGAAGTATTTAAATCTCTGCCTGTGATAAAAAGGCTTTGAGATTCTTTTGACATAAGCTAGACTACTTTCAGGGTATGTGATGCTCTATAAAACAACAGCTTATGACTGAGGGCAGACTCAGTTTTTCAGGGGCACTGGGCTCAGGTTTTAGGAGTACTAGAAACTTTAATTTAGGGAGACCTAAGGAGCTGCAGGCCGTTTGTGGAGTCTGGGACTAGATCGATCTATAATGAGTCCTCGAAGTCAACTCTGATAAGGACATTACTAACATGTGAAACACACTGATCTAAGATACATTCATACTAACAAATTTGTTCATTCAAATATAGCAAACCCTCAGTCTTTCTGTACTTGCATACAACAAGGGATCAGGTTCTGTGTTTCACCTTTTAGACCTGGGACCCTTCTAGATGGATTAGGCAGAATAACAGTGCATTAGTCCAGGGAGTCATAAATTTCTTCACTAAGCCAAGAAAATTCAGTCTGCTACCCATGTTCTTTTATCATATTGTAATATGAAATCACACATGACAACAGAGCTCATCCAATGTACTCCAGACTGACTCACTCTTTCTTTCAGACTTTACAACTGGATGTATATTAAGACCACAATTCATCATTCTTTTAAAATGTTGATTATGGTTATTTACAGAAGATTTCAAGGGACAGGGATTTACTACTTCACAGAAAGTTCTAGAGTTCATCAATATTGCTGGCAGGAAGATATTTATCTCAAAATTGAGTGGGTTTTTTCCTTGTTACTTTGACTGCATTCCTTCTTATAGTTATTAAAGCAAATTTCTAGCAGCCATGCAAAAAAAACCCACAAATAAAAACTAGGAAAATGCTACACTGACAGTGATTATTTGAATAGGTCTACTATAACTCTTATCCAAGATTCTCCAAAAGATTTAGACTTTTTTTCCCTTTCAGTATCCTAAAATGTTGTGTCACTTCTCTAGTCATACCCACTAAATATTGGAAGACCTCTGTTATAGTTCCAGCAGCCTTGAATCACTAATCAAAGCTACCATATGTACATGTGTGGCTCTTCAACTTCTCTAGGAAGTCAGCCTGGCTCTCTGACTCCCTCATCATTGTAGTTTCTTTTCTCAGATCTCCCACCGATAGTATACATAGAAGCATGGTGCTTAATACAGTGTTGCAGAACAGGGAATGTTACCACCCTGCTCTCTCATACAATGCCTTTTCTTATGATAAATAGATCCCAAATTCCTGTTATTTATCCAGTGCAAGCAGCAGGGAATGACCTTTAAGCAAGCAAATTTCTAAAGCGAAGGCTCTTCAGCACATGTGCGAAGAATATATTTCAATTTCATAGCAAAGCCTTTAAAATACACAGGACTGAAAAAAAGCATTTATAAATTCAGTTTTAAGTGAAGTGACAAAACCATCATTATTTAAACTGGCAAATAATGCCCCAATTGCAGACATGGGCTGGGATCATTTGTTAGTCACATACCCTTTTCCTTTACCTGTTGTTTTTGTNAAAAAGAAGAAAAAAGAAAGTTCTGTTCTTGCACATCTTGGTCAAAATATGCTCCTAAGCATTACTCTCATAGCTCTTTGCTCCCCAGAGTAACATGTAAAGAAGCCAAAATCTGACACTTGCTCAGTGATGCAGTGGATCTGTTCTAATCTCAGTGGAAGGTGAATGTCTACACGCCACATTTGGTTTGCAAAATTTTAACGCTGCTTTTGCTGAATAAATGAATCCTTGAGCATTTGAACGGCAATCCTATGGGGAGCCACAGCTCCTCCATACTCTCTGAGGCACAGAGGTGGTGTAATGTCACTGACTCATTTCACATCTACAGCTACTCACTAATGGCTACTTCAATCTCACAATGCCCCAAGTCAGGGTTTCCTATTGATTCTGCAGAGATGGAAATAAAACACAATGCAGATCAAAGCTAAGTAAGTGTCTCTGGTAATAAAGAGAAGGCAACACCCAACCTGAACAGTCCTTTCATGCTTAAAGCACTTCTATCTGAGCATTTTCCATCACACAGGTGTCACCAGCAGTTGCTGGCCACAGCTGCTGCAGACAGCTGGGGAATTTTTAAGACTGGAAACCCTTTTGAATCCTCAGTCTTTAATAGGAAAAGGTGGTAAAAAGGTGTGGAGAACTGGCACGCCTCCCCTTCTAAATTTGGCAGGGTATTTAGGGATTTCATCACCATGAATTTATATGCTGTCAAGAAAACATTTGGCAAGACTTCTCTGATAGGCTAACACAACCCAGAAAGCATGAAAACAGACAGCGACTAAGAACAGAAGAAAACATGAACTTCACTGAGTTTCTTTCCTTTAGCTTCAGTTTGTAAAGATAATTATTTTTTTCTGTCAAAATTTAGGAAATCCAGGCATTTAGAAATTTCTGTTAGGGCTGTTTCCTAGTGTGTCATCATCTCTGATGATGTTACGTTCATGCAAAGGTAAAAAGCAGTATTTTCTACTTGCTGCCTTAATAGAGATTTCCATTTGGAATATGAATCTCAATCAAATATAGACTCTAAAAGTAGGAATTATAGTTTAATCTCTTAACATCTGTCATCCTTGGGGAAACGTGCACCTTCAGAGAAGTGATTCATTCCATCTGCTGATAGGTGTCCAGGGTAGGCAAGACTGAGGCTTTCACTCTCTCTTAGTTATTGGAAGATCCTAGGTGCTTAAACTATTGGAAGACCATCAGTGAATGAGATGAATCCCACATCTGTTCATGGGTGTCAATTATTTAAGAGTTTTACTATCCTCTTTACAAGACTGTGGACAATGATGGACATGCCCTTGTGTGTGTCCATGTATGTGTATATATGTATGTACGCACATCCTCAGGAAGTTCTAGAAATCTCATTTTACACTGAAAGAACAAAGCCAGAGAAAGTTCTGGCCGTTTGAAGTTATGCTGCAAAATTCTAAGTGAATGATAAAAAGGCACTTAGAGGATTTAAGAACTGATTGCACAACCAAGACTAATTCTAATAATTCAGCTTGATATTTCAGGTGTGAAACTATTCATACTCGGGCTTTGAAACCACTGGATATATCCAGGGACTATAAAAGATATAGTTAATTTCTATTATTTTAACTACCCAGAAATCAGTGTATGGTGCTTAAAAATCCTGAGAACCTATTAAGAAGAATGAAAAGGGTGCTGCCAAAGTTTTCTTCATTGCTAGCAGCTGTGCAGTATTAAATCTAGTTTAGACATCACTAAGCAAACTATATTTATGCAGTAAAGATCCCTAGCCTAAAAAAAGAATGTTTAGAGAGCACACAAGAAAAATGTTAAGGCACTCTGTAATTTTAGTGAGCAAGAATTCATGGAAGAGGCTTTACTGACACTACTGTGCTTTCTTATGCAGTGCTTCGTAGGTTGTATAAAGTAGAAGTTTTCAAACACAATAGTTGCTATGAGTTTTGTACACCTCCATGTACAGAGTTAATGCAAAGAAGGGAGCAGTGCAGAAGAAGAGAAAATGACAGTGTTTTCTTCTGAAGTATTGGTCTTTGTCACATTGTGCCTCACCTAAAAAAATCCATTGCGCAGGCTTATCCCAAAATCTTCGTTCGCGAAGTCCAGCCAACAACAACAACAACAACAACATTGGTCTTTGTAGAAGTCTTACTTTGTAGAATTACTTCTAACTAATTATGTGTTTCACAATATACGCATTTGAAGGAGCTGAAAAAGGTCAATGGGAAGAAGAAAGAATATGAAACAAATGGTAGGCAACAAATTAAATCCTGAAATGGGAATAAAATATTTCTGATCAAGTCAATCAATATTCAATACTTTAGACAGAAGTGATGAGGACACATCCAATGATACCAACAACACAGAGATAAGATAATTTTTATTCAGACCAGATTTGCCCATTATCTGCAAAAGAACAGATGTTCTAGCTAGCTCCAAATTATGAAATTTTAGCTTTGAAACACATTCCTCTCCCCAGTAAGCAGATTTAAAATTTAAATTAGTATCCCTATGTTGTATGCGAGGCAACTACTTTATTTTCACAGAGGGAAGTCTTCTATGAGGGCACCAGTCTCAGAAAATGCATTTTACTTACAATGAGTTGTGAGTGACCACTTAAAAGTAAAATAGGTCCTTTAACATCATGTAGATAAGGGCAATACTTATCAACAATCCTAGAAGTTCATCATCTTAAAAAAAAAAAAAGCACACACAAAAAAACAAACAGCCTCTCTGACTAATTTACCAGAAATTAATACACTTAGTAACTGCTTCCCTGACCCAAACCACATGGTCAGTCACTCACTATAACAGGTTCTAAATTCTGTTACCTAACTCAGAAACAAAACTCAACAAAAATACAATAAAATTTTTTTCTGCCATCCAGAAGAAAGAGAATCCAAACAACATATCATTTATTCTTCAAATTCTAAAACTTTCTTCAGACAGGATGACAATGTTAACTCTGAAAACCTCAGCTTCCAGTTGACATCAAATGGAAAGTCATAGGAGTTTTGCCATGTTTCTTTCCTGTTTTGTCCACTAGAATAGCAGGAGAGAGAAATAGAACTACAAAATTTTGTGTCTTAATTGCTCACTTCAGCTTGAAATATAGTATTCTATGTGCATTTATGAAATAAGCATTTCACCTGCTTGAAGGGATGACAATTCCTCAGGGAATTGCTAAAGAACCATGAGGAATTCCTACAGTACAGTGTTATTTAAAAAGACAGAACCATAATAAGAAGGAGATCTAAATAGGCATGACACTGCACAGGTTACATTTTCAAAGATTTTCAGTGTATAAAATTACACTTGCTAATTTATAGGCACAGCTTCCTCTCATGTGCACTCTGTACTTACCCCACGGTGACTACAGGCACATTGTAATGACAGCAGCTTCACTTGGGGTGACATGAATAAGGAGAAATTGAAAAGTAGATCAATACTAATGCAATTACAGGTGAAAAAAACAACCTCAGCCTCATATCGTAACATTGCAGAAGTTGAAGTGGAGTTAAAGGATAACTTATTGATACAGACAGGAGAACTAAAGGAATACACACAGAAATAACACCATTACCTGTGAAGTGGAGATGACCAGAGGAAATTTTTCAAACTGTCAGGTAGAAAGATGAGAAGAATACAGTGACAAATGAACTATGCATGAATGGCTTCTGGAAAATAAAATGGGAATGGGAGGCATCATGTAACCCTTTGGCAAAGAGATTGAAAAAAAAAAACACATGTGAATGGAGTGATGTGATTAATCAAAGTGAAGTGAAGATCATGGAAAAGGAAGTTCAAAGAAGATTGAAAAAATAAAAACCTAATTGGAAAGGACCAGAAAAAGGAACAGAATCACCAATAACAGCTTAACAAATTAGTACTCTCAGTTCAAAATACATGTATGAGAAGCTAGGATAATTATTATAAAATGGCAGCAGGATTCAATTAATTAGAAGGTTGGAAAATGTGATACACTAGAACAAACTCACATGAGAGTTTGATACTCTTAGAGAGCGTACAAAATACAGGGATGTCATAATCTGTTGCCTATCCCTTTGGCATGGATCTGCATTAGCTCATGGAGGAAAAGGCTTTCTTGGCAGCTAAAAGTAGGTTAGGCTATCCTAGACATTGCAGAAACTTGATAATTTCTAACAAACAAGTTCTTGTATCAGAGAAATAGAGCCTGAGGAAAGAACTCAGGCCTACCAGCAGGACAGAATAGCCTTTTCCAGGGAGGAAAAAAAAAAAAAAAAAAGACACACATGATTCAAGACCTTACCAGGGGGGATTCCTTCAAATGTTTTGAAAGAGTCTTAAGATGAAATTTATCTGAGGCCAGAGAAATGGAAATAGTGTGATGAATCAGTTTGAACAGGAAAATTCTGGGGGGAAAGGATACTTTCTTAAACTTTATAAGACCAGTCAAAGTCATAATCCACCTGTCTCACAGTCACCTGTTGTCCTATTATTTCATTTTTCCATTCCCCTTTTTGTCTCAGCTTTCCCTTTGTCTGAGTATTTCAACTCATTTTCCTTTTCTGCTGCAAATAACTGTCACCATATGATTCAGTAAGAATGTCTTTTCTGGTACTAATTTAATAAACATCTATAAATTCAGATATTTGTGTCAGATATTTTACTGAATGGCAATATGGATTTTTTTATGAAGCTCTGAGAGTACTGCCAACAGAATTCAAATTTTGCAGGATCAAAATATTTTGATGAAAAGTAGAGCTCTGATACAAGTTTTCTAAGTCTCATGTACACTTTCACCTTCATAAAGTCTTTCAGTTTTTCTTTTTAATGTGCCTGCTTGGTTTGTTACCTATAAATTATCCAAAACTTTTGGGATATTCCAGTTATTTACAGTCAGGATACACAATGTAGATATGTCTGAAATGTAGACATGTCTGAAAGTTTGGAGCTTTAGTTTTGAACTTGAAAATTTTGTCCCAATATTACTTTGTATCACACACTAGAATCAAGTTGAATAGACTTCTGGAACCATCTAAAAAAGGCAGTATGTCAGATGATTAACTGTAATGCTGAAAATGCAGGGGGAAAAATAATATGATTATTCATGTTGTTTTAAGCAAATCATTAATCTTGTATTTGCAACTGAACAAACTGGAGATGACAGGTGCTTTGGGCTCTGTAGAACACAAGTTTCATGAGGATGTAAATGTCGACTATCTTTTTTATTATTATTGCTACCAGTTCACACAAGAAATTTGGCAACAAGTGAGAGGTTGCATGGCTGTTCAATTCCAATATAAAAAGTTCTGACTGACTGATTGCCTAAGAAGTTGTTCTCTTTCTATATAATCCAGTGGCAGGAGAGGAAACAAACTGAGGTATCAGTTTAACCAACTATAGTTAATAGAAATATATTCAGGCAATAAGGTGGTCTTTTATAGGTGGATCTAGGCAACACCTGGATTCACACTTTTCTGAGCACATGTCCTTCACTACATGCCAATATGAAACACAGATGCAAATAAATGTGAGCCTTCAAAATACTGCTGCTTTTTTTCTAACTAGTGAAGGATTAGCAAAAAGCAAGCAAAGGATAATGAAAATAGCTTCCAGTGCTTTTTTGTTAATACAGATTAGCAGTAGGCATAAATCAAATGCCTCTCTACTTCTCCTCTGCTCTGGAGCCAAGTATCACTGAAGTAGAGCAGCTTTGCCCATGGATTTTGACAGCTTCATTCTTCTCTGATCCACACAGCAATATGTAGGCTGTGCCTCTTATATTCACACACCAAAGGAAGTTTATGCTTAAGCTTAGAAGATGCAATGAATCAGAATAGTGTGGTTCCCTCTTCACTCAGAACTGCTCAGTACTATAGCAGATCTAGTAGACCTCTTAGTAAAGAGGTATCTGAAGCTTCACACAGCCAAACCCTATGAATTAGGCAACAGGAACACTAATCCACATTTGAAGGGGGTTTAGACATCCATGTTCTGCTTCCATTCCAAAAGCACTAAAAATCCTTCATATATATCTCTGCACAGACTTGTTTTACATCAAGGTAACATCTGATATGTTAGGCATGCAACCACAGCTTCTTTTCTGTCACACTGGCATTTTATCAGTTGAGTGTCCCTTCCCCTTCCCCTTCCCATCTTCAAGATGAGTCTGGAGCATCAGCTACAGCATCCTCCCAGGTGAGGTCAGGATTTTTTTGTTGTAACAGAATGCAACACAGCTGAAAAATGAACCAGAGCCTTCTTCGCAGTTCTGAGCAAAGGAACCATGAAGTATCAATACATCCACAAAACCTGATATCACAACATGTCCAAAACAATCCTTTATTGTCTTTTGTGGCCTCTTCAGGTTTAAGATGTGCTAATCAAAACATTTGTCACCATGTAATTATGATGACATTTATTGGAGCATGCAAAATTAGAAAACATGGTTAATTTCCACAAATCTCTGGTTTTCTTTAACTTTTATCTGAAATTATATCCTATTCTTAGTGGTCTTAAAGTAACCCTTTGATTTTCATGTCTAATAAGAATATTGAAAATAAAGTTTCTTCTCATACAGAATGTTCTGTAGTTTTCAAAGCTACTACAGATTTACACCAGCACAACTGAAAGCCAAATTTGGCTGTCCTTTTGTCAGTACTTACTGAGTTTAATGATAATGTGATCCATAATTTATAACACAAAATACAGTGGCACCTAGCCAAATATTCAGAATGCTTTCAAATTCTAGCACCTTTCTCTTGAAAAGCAAGAAAATAGAAACACCAAATCTTTACAAACTTAATTCTATACTCTGTTGCCATTTTGTGCTTTCAGGTGCCAATGAGATGTGACTGGTACAAACCGATAGGGATGTCTCAGCAGACATGTATGAAAGTCCCTTCATTCCCATTCTAGTGGGTCCTTCTCAATGCTCCTATGTATGAGCTAGTGGTTATTCCTGAGTCTGTCTGTTTTGCAGAGCAGGATGGATTTTGCTTTGAAGGTGTAGTCCTGGGCTGCTGGAAATAGACAAGTTTGCTTGAGTTTCTAATGGCTTATGGGTTATTTCAAGAAGCTTTGTATTATCTTTGTCCATAAAAAAGATTGGGTTAAAAAAATTATATTGTGTAGAGGATGAAGTTGCTATTCTTTTTGTTATTACAAAGTAGAAAACAAGCAAATCAACACTCTTTAAATAAGAAGTCATAAATTTAGCAGGTTTTCAAACCTCACAAAATAATCTTTCATATGGAAGGAGAATAAATTAAATTTTTTTTCAGCTGAGTCCTAAGAATAAAGTGCAAATGTCTATTTACCAGGATGGACAAAACATGACTAATCATAAACAGAAAGACTAGATTCATATTATTACAGTCTAAGAAACAAGAATTCTCTTTTACATTCTTTTATGCTGTTTTCTTGGAAGCAGAAAGAAAATATATTTTCATAGAGTTATCATTCTTCACTCACCCAACCTCTTCTTAAAAAAGCTTCTCAATATTTCAGAGAAATCATTGAAAAACTGAGTCCTTGGAAAACTAAGAGGAGATTTATGCCAGGAAGAGATAAGTTGTCTCCAACTTGTGCACTTCATTTCCACAGGTTTTTAGGAGAAAACCCACATGTAGACTGACCGTATCAGTAAAATGCCACATCCCCTAGACAGAACCATGATTTTAAATGTTTGCCATGTTTTTAACATCTCAGAGGAGGGGTGGGGTGTGGAGTGTTGTTCCTTTTTGATTCAGTGTGTTATTTTTTAGATCACCTTCCATTTCCTTGCCCCATGAGCAAACTCTAGAGGGATCCCTGGTGTGCATCTGGGGAACTGCCTAAAGAGGACTTGCATAGTTTTTATATATGACCTTTTATGTGCTCCTTAGTCTGTATGACTTTGTAGGTGCATTTTGTTCTGAACAGCTGTAGCTGATGCCATGTGCATAACATAGCCTTGCACAACATCAGCTGAAGGTTTCTGAAGGACTCATTGCAACCTCTGCATGGAAACCAGCACAGATCAGTTATTTGAGCCACTGATTTTAACAAACTCTATTTACTGCCTGAAAGAACTCTCTTGCCTCCTACCAAACTGCTTCAGGGATGTACTTCTCCCATGTTTGCAATATGTCAAACCCACTCTTCAGAGCTTTAAGATGTGAAACACCCACTCCTATTCTATCCCACATTCCTTGTTCTCTAGCAAGTAAAAGTCCTTGAAAATTGCAAGGATCTATCAGGTCAGCTTCCTTCTTATCCTGAGCTGAAATAACCTTTCCTTATCTTCTGTAAAAACAGGGAATACACAACTCTTCAGGAGTCTTTGCTTTGTATTTTTATTTGCTATAACTTCAAGAATTATTATCTACGTGGACTTGCAACAGCCACCTGGCCTGCCAGAGAGAGAAGTTTTAGGCAGTTTTCCATTGAACTTAAGTACATTGAGGTTTTTCCCTTTTACTGGTCAAAAACTGGTAATTTTTTGGTGATACCCCCACTTCAGCTCTACTTCTAGGCAGGCAAGCATTCAGAGGTGTCAACACATGCCATCTGACTCAGTCTAGTACTGAAATTTAAAAAAAATATTTCTTTGTGATGAAACAGCAAGGAAGAAGTCTGACATTCCAACTCAAGTATATATATTGTTTTGTTGTTTTGTTTTTTTTCAAGGAATAAAGTTTTTTGTACCAAAGTTCATCAGGCCAAAAGATTTCAGAGGGAGGGGAAGGTTTTAGCTTGTTATGTATTCTATGTTAAATCTGTTATGTGTTCCTGCTTGGCTGGGTCCTGACAAAATAAATTATACTGAAAGATTACTCCACCTAGGAGAATTCACCTAGGCTTAGAAACAGCAAACTGCTCTGGGGATGCACTTTAAATGTATTAGATTTCACTTTACAAAAAGATCACTTCCTTCTTTTATTATTAATTGTAACATTATGTCCTCTTCCAAAGTGATATTTTTGCCATATGTTGTCCCTCTTTTAAATCAATTTTGCTACCTCCTGTGACAACAGACCATGTGTCTTGCAGCAAATGATAAATTTTTTATGCCAAAAGGCATGGCAAATACGACACAATGGGTACTTAAATGCTACTGGATAACAAAATTATTGAATTTAAAACATTATTTTGCAATGTAACACTTCTTTGCAAAATGAGTTTTTCATAAAATTTGCCAATGTTTTCTACCTCAAGGAACTTTTCTATACTTTAATAGTTCCACGTGCAAAGAAAACAAGAGTAATCATGGGAGCACAGACCACGGCTTAACCTTTTCTTTTCCTGTGTACCATTAGAGCAGCACAAGGTTCACTTTTTCTTGTCCTGGCCATTCCTTTATGCCTCCTTCCTGTGCACTCCCAGTTGTTCCTGACACGACACTGGTTCACAAAAAGGAGTGACAGGGCCTGCAGGACCAGGGAGAGCATGGGCACAGACTTCATCTCCGGGTTCCAGCTCAGCTATTGGATTAATTTCACTTTAAATGAAAACCAAAACCTTCATCAGTCTCCTGAGAGATCAGACATTTAGACTTGAAGTAGGTATTTTGCTGAGCTCGGTGCTCCTGAAGCCTCAGACACCTGTGGATGTCAGAGAGAAGCTGGACACATCTCTTACCAGGAGAGCAAAGGAGAGCAGGACATAGATCTAAGCTAGAGCTGCCAGTCATTGACATAGATGTGGATCTCTGGTGAGCGCTTGGACCTTATAGAGAGTCACTTAGTGATCTATGGCTGTTTCAAACTGAAGTACCTACTGGTGCAAGGACTCGGTAAATCATACCAAAATTATTGTGCAATTAGTAACAAGAAGAAGGAAGATAAAGTAGAAGCATGGAAGATTATTTAAGTGTTAGAGATAACGAATTCAGCAGAGTCTGACAAAATGTCCCCCTGTGAGTACTCACAGCAGTAGCCAGAGTAGTCCCAGAACTATTAGTGCTGATTTTTGAATATGCTTAGAAGACAGTAATGTCCCAAAGGACTGGAAAAGAGTAAAAAGAAAAACTTTCTCAAAGAGCAAAAATGTCTATCTAAGAAATTAGTGACTATTCAATCTAACTTCCACATGCTAAAGAATAATGGAATAAATTAAAAAGTAATCTATCATCTGGTTAACACGAGGGTAATAAAAATCATTTAACATGTATTTTCAAAAACAAATGTGCTCAATACAATTTCCTTATTTGATAAAATTATTGGCTAAGTGAATGAGATAGAAACTTGAAAATACCTTTTCCTTATTATGGCTTTTGGCACAGACCAACCAGATAGCATCATAATTAAACTAGAGAAATATATTCAAAATAAAACTGATGTACAGAAGGTTGGATAAATAGTTTGAATTTTGTCTTCTACCAAAAGGAGATTAACGGACTCTTAGAGAGATATGTCCTACGTCTTAAATTCTTCAATACTTCCATTAAGGTGAAATATTATGCAGAGAGTATGTTGGCGAGAGGCGGGGGTGGGGGGTAACAAACAGATAACACTGAATAGAAAGCTCTCTGAATAAAAGACTTAAAATATAAAATTATCTTAACAACTTTGATCAATCATCTCAAAGGAAGTTGATATCTGGTGTGCTACTTATGAGGTAAGTGACATGAACAGGGAAAACACTGAATACATAAATGCAAAATATGGACTAAAAAGTACTCCAGGAAAGGACTTGAAGTACATTGCAATCCACAATGCTGTTTCAAAAGAAGGTGAATATCTTTCTAGCTTATACAAATGCTGTTTATAGTTTCATCATTTTACTATATCTTGGACTATATGCTTAGATATACTGAGCAAGGCCTCCATTGTGAAATACTGCACATGAGCACAGACAATTCATAGGAAGGCAAGAAGCAAAACATGTCAGACATTCTGGAAAAACTGAAGTAGTGGAGGTGATTCATCAACAAAGAAATAGGCTGTGTATTCCATTTTCACATGGCTAAAATCTTGATATGAAACCTGCAGGGATACATTATTCGCTATAGAACTGAAAAAGAAGACATTACTAGAGACTGAGAAACATTGGTGTTTATTTGGAGGAATTTGTAGAATCCTTGAAATTATCTTGATCAGAGATTTCAGATCAAGGAGTCTGGATATCTTCATCTCAGAGACATGACTTAGTAACCAAACCTCACTAGAAATACATGTATAGTAAATCAAAAGGGAGGTATTGGCTTCCCACTAAGTTGTCTGGAGATCACACCACCACTGAAACTGCTCCACAAACTGATGGACCTTCTCTAGTCCCGTAGTCACCCACTCTCCAATTCCTCATACCCTGGTGTCAAGTAGTGGGCAATAGCACAGATTCTCCCAGCTGTGGGAGCAGAGTTATTCTTCAGCCAGCATCCATGAACTGGGGCAAATTGAAACACCAGCCCTGGAGAGATGTGAGAAGCAGAAATTTGTGGGAAAGGGAATCTGACGATAAGTGGCACAAATGGGTTTAGAAAATGGAAAGCCTGCCTGGGGTCACAGGCTGACTGCTAAGGCTGCTGGCTACTCACTGCCTACACAAAAGAGAGAGCTCACCTTTTACAGCAGGAAATACACAAACTAGGGATTCCCTTTGTCCAGTTTTCTATAGATGCCTCTTTTTAGTCTTTTCCCCTTCTATCTCTCTGCCTTCCTGGAAGCAAGAGTTGATCTACAGGATTTTTACCCTTACTCTGAAACCCTGCCATACCATCTTCCCTCAGCTCCTAGAAATTGTCATGCCTTCCCTGCCTCTTTTCCCTGTCCACACTTCCCTGATTCTTCATCATGTCCTTGCAAGAACTATTGTTCTAGTTCCAGTGCAAATAGTGACTGAAAGAATCAAGACTTGAAAGACTGTAGGAAGAAAACAGGAGAAAACAAGAAAAAATCTAAAAAAAAGCTCTAGTAAAAAGAAGATAAATAAAGGTAACAAACATCAAAACTCTGTTGATAAGACAGCAGAGAGGAAAACAGTTAATGAGCTAATTTGGAAGAGCAAGGCAAAAAAAACGTGAAGGAGAGAGATAGTGGCAGCATACTTTTCTTCAGAGTCTGCCACAGGATTCACCATTTCCAGGGTTCATCTCTCCTCTTTCTAGTAAAAATCCAGAATCCAGATTTCTTTACCTTCCTTTTACAGATCAAGTGGCATGAAGGCCAACATTACTTTTCCTACCAGTTCTGCTACTGGAAAACACAAGGGTTTGTTCTGTATCATTCCAACAGACACAATTTTGGGTTTGCCGCTTAATTTTAAAGAAGTAGGAGGTGTATTTTAAAAAAAAAATTAATTGGAAGACAATAGAAATGCCTTTTTCAAATTTGAAAAACCCAGGATGCTAGTTTAGAAGCAGGAAAATTAAAAATACCTGTTCATAGGCACCTTGCTACAGCTGAATAATTTGAATAACTCTTTGAGATATCAAGACAATTTAACTGCTCTCCTCTGCAAAATGAAGTATTCCTTATTTTAATAGCAAGAGTAGATTTAAGGACATATTTCAAGTTCTTTCACTTCAGTGGAATCAGGAGACTTCCTCTGTTAACCCTGAATGCACTAAACGCTCTTCTAAGCTGGAGCCTATGATCTCTTCAGTCCTTTATAACTCAAAAGTTTTCTTCAGATATATATACAAAAGCACTGAAACAGCTGGAACATTTCAATGTGTTACAAGAAATTTTTTTTTAAAAAGGTAGCCAGGTAAGGTTAAATTCGTGGTGCCTTAAGATTAACACCACCAATACAGAAATCAAAGACCATTCTGCTTTACACCCTTTTTTGTCATAAAGAATGGCTAAGAAACAGGGGTGTGGTGGGGGAAAGAAAGAAAGAAAGGGGAAAAAAAAAAAAAGTTGGCATTTTCTATTGCCTAGCCCATAGAGAGAGACCTAGACAATATAAAAATTATGAGGCAGATGGGTGGGCACTCACAGTCAGCTCTCTATCAGCTCAGAAGCACTGGATGGAATCTGGTCCAAATCGAGGCAAAACATTCCTATTTTGGGGGAATTTTAGTGTATATGGAGAATAATGTTCTGTTTTCTTCAAATCAATGGGAACATTTCCTTAGTGATGAGATGCAATCTCTGGCATTTCCTGGGTGATGTTGCAAAAGAGAAATGATGGCTCTATAGTAAAATATTAAAGACCTTTTTGAGTCCTGACACATGAAGACACAGAGGCAAAGGTGGAAAGTTGCCTGTTCTAACACTGGGCAGCTGCACAGAGTAGCTGTGAGCTCAGCTCTGTGCAGTAGCATTCATCCTGCACAGAAGAAGCGGTCCCTGCAGCCATCCTGGGCGTTGCTCTGCAGCAAGCTGGCTGACTGCTTGACTCCAGAACAGACCCCAGGAGTGACATCATTTTTATATAGTCGATCAAGAAATCTGCTTCTATGTTCATTATTCCATCTGCCAATGCCTAAAGTCACTCCAGGGAGATCAGCTGGCGATTTCTGAACTCTAAGGAGTAAAAAACTGGGTTATATATGAAGCAAATAGGAGCAAAACTTAAGGCTCTAGACCTAGCTTCAACTTTTAATATATTTTGTGTCAATATTCATTTGAATAATGAAATGTCAATGCCAAAGGCCTTCTTCACACAAATTTTCAATAGAAATGGTATTTGAAGAAAGTACTAATGCAATGTTTTGGTTTTCAAGTGGAATCTAGACGTGCCCTATATATGTTCTTCTGGGATATCTTAGATTTTACAATGGTCTTAAGTGCTGAATGATACCACTTTTATGAATCCAGACTATTTAAAAGTATTTAAAATAAATTCATTCACATACAATTTCTGACAATAGAGAATTTAAGAAATGTATCTATGCTAGTCTAACCACAAGAAAGAAAATACTACAAGAAAATAAAGGAAGGACGATTATTACCAAGGAGAAACTTGGGCTTTATTATTAAAGGAAAGATGCTAACGTACCAAGGTATGTCACAGTATGAGTTCTTATTATCTCATACTAGGGCATTTCCTGCCAAGTGGTTTCTCCTGAAGGAAAGAGGATAGTAATAACATTACATTTGAAAAGAATTTTATTATATCAGCATTACATACTAATTATGAAATCAGACAACCACTCAGCATGTCAGGTCAATTCATGGTCTTGGAATGAGCTTCCACTTCCCAGACTCTGATGTTTCCTTAAAAATAACACACGGAAAGTTTGCAAACACCAGTGTGCTGAAAACAGAATAAAAACTTCAGCTATAACCATGCCAGCTGGGGATACTTGTCAGAGTAATATCTAAAACTGGAGACATTTCCCTAATCTCTACAAAATTTTGCATTGGATTGTTAAAACAAAGCCTTTTTCCATTGAGAAAACAGGTCTTTGGGAAATATTTTTTATTTCTGCAGTGCACTTCTACTAATCATCCTGTTCCTTTTTTATAGACTTACTTCTGCTCCTCTCCCGCCCTTGGGCAAGGAAGATTGCCTTTATTTAAAGGATCTTCACTACCCTTCTTGTTAAAATACATCTTTGATCAGAAGTCACCCTTGGGTATAAATAGGAATGAAGTACATGGAGTGCTACAAACCTTTTCAGTATCCTTTCTTGCAGGAAATTAAAAGAAAGAATTCAAAGATCTCTTTGTAGACATTCATCTTTATGCTGTGCAGTAAAGATATGAATAAGCAGTGAAATAAATCTCTCATATGTTTCCTGTGCTTAAAGATTGTAGAACAAGTATGAAATCAAGTTTTGAAGACTATCAATCTGATTAGTTACTTTCCTTGCATAACAATTACAGGTGACAACTTTGAAACTATGTCCTTCAGAAAAGACACGACTTCAACTTTCACATGGTTGTTATGTAAGGCTAAGAAAGTGTCATTCCCTTACAACTTTTAAAATATATTTTAGCTCCAGTTAGCATACATTTACCAAGTAAAATATCTCACACAGAAAAGGGGAAGATTCAGGCTAAAGAAAAAAGTCCAATGCAAACTTCATGGTGCAAGAAATTGTACTGAGTTGCAAAACTTAAGCCTGCTTGAATTCTTCCATGTCCTGATGCCTTCTGTTTTGAATTTGGAACAGAGGCATTGGTAGCCCCTCTCCCATCAAAACCTGACCACACAAACCAAATATATACATGTATTATATTATCATCAGAAAACAGGAGTAACATACTCCTAATTTTTAAGTCTCAGGTGACCTGAGATGCAATGTAAATTACATGTTCAAGCTTTTTATTCCCTAACTAGGTTTAGCAGATGATAATCATGACTTGATTTTTGACAGAATTTATTACATAATTGATTCCCAGTGCTAGATAGATTTTAGATCCTTTTAAAGATTGATCCTATTACTTTCCTATGTGGTGATTGTCAGCAAAGAATTTTGCTGATTTACTTAAGCACTAATCCTATTGCTGAAATAATCAAGAGATGGTTCCTTTCCAACAACTTGCTAGGTAAATTTTGCATATGTAATATTATCTGTGGCTTTGACACAGCAATATTTCCCTGCTTCATTTGAGCATGTTTTTGTGCTCAGTTCGTCTTACAGAACTATTGCTGGCATCCATATGCAAATACAAATCAGAAACATTTTCAAAAACGTTAATATGAAAAAGGAAAAGCTTTTTATGTAGATGTATTAAGAAAGAGGCTTACACCTAGTCACTGACCCTGTAAACTTAGGACACAACCCTTTGATGTCCTGCAGTCTGTGGAGCTTTCCCCCTGCTACCAGCAAAGCTTGTAGGCAGCGTGGAAACCCACAGACATAACTATTTCAGCCTTCCCTTTTCTTCAACGTGAGACTTCTCTGACAGTACACCGGTTCCCACAAGATGTTATTTACTGCAAAGAGGCTTCTGAGTAGAAATCAGTGATTTTTAACACGTGCCAGAGAATGGGGAAAAAAAATTTGAAAATTTCAGAGAAATACATGACTGATCAAACAAGTTTGTATTAGTCTTATTTGTTGAAGTTCTACCCTTCTTCATATATGAGTGTTTTCACCTTAATCTCTTCTCGCACTGCATGTAAAATCAGGTATAACAATTTTATACTTTTTAGTATTGTTACATTGTGTCACAATAGATTTCATAGAAATCAGAGGATTTTCTACCAGCTGTAAGAGATGACTAATATATGTGGGCACATGAGTATTCATGTACTCACTCATGACTTACCTCACTTCGAGTTTCACAAATCAGGCCCAACATAAAACAGACAAAGATATACAAAAATATTGGCATCCCCGTTGGCATCACTGAGACCTTCCTGTTTGCAATTTATCAAAAATCTGAGAAGGGCAACAATATTTTATTACTGTGGCAATTATAAGGGGAACAGTGTGTTTGCTAGCCCTGTATTCAGTCACTCACATCTCACCTGCCATCAGAGTTCTTGTGTCCAAGCACAGCCAAGCTTCCTCCTGTTCCTGGGCACACATCTCAATGAACACAGTGTGCCTGTAACCTCAAGACTGGACCTTCTCTCTTCAATACTATCAGGACAAAAAGTATTTGCGGTATTTCACAGTTCTCTATGCTTCTCTATTGCCCATTGCCAGCACTCTCCTTCCAGAGTTTCAGTGAGACCATGCCTCATTCTTTGTTTTCATATGATCATCTGAAAAACAAAACAAAACAAACAAACAAAAACAAACAAACAGGAAAAAAATTTAAAATAAAAAATAAGGAGGATTTTTCTCCTTTGGATTTTTATTCCTCAAGAAGCAGCATAAAATTTTAATTGTAATTTTGAACATGCCATGCTCACTTCCAGCCCATCTGTTCTTTCCCCTCACAGATACAGCTGTGATCACAGAGTTACATGTTGCCTGAGCACGGAAAAACCAATGAGCTTGTCTGCTTGCACATAAAGGCTAAGTCTAAGCAGCGTAAAGCTGTGTCAGGGAGAGATACCAAAACAAACTTGTAATAGATTAACATGAGTATGGAAAACAGCATTGCCTGCATATTCCCTGCTGTATTATTTATAGTCTACACTGTTGTACTGCTTTCAGTGCTGAAGCATCTGAGAGCTACTATCTGCACATGCAACTGTGCTGAAATGCTATGCCCAGCTCAGCTACCTCAATGGTGTCTGAGACTAATCCCACAGAAACAGCAACTTGAATGACAGCTAATTATATGCAAAGATGAAATTTCTCTGAGCGGCTCATTTTCCCTGATTAACACTCTGGTCATGAAGGCTTGAGCACTTTCTACTCTGTTTTCTTCCCCAGTAGCTGTAGAATAGTCAGGCTGTTAACATTCTGGTAAGTGGTCAGTAGATTCCTACTCTCTGCAGAGGGAGTTTGTATGAACTGTGGTATTCCAAATTTCATCAGCACAGCCATAATTTTCTTCATCATTTTATCCCAATATTGGCATTATCCTTTAAGAAATTACTGTCAACCCTGCGTGCAGTGGATTTCAGCCTGGAATGTTCGATTACAGAGGGGTTGAGATCAGTTGTAGGAACTTTAAGGACTTTCTAGGTCGAGGCAATCTGTATTTTTTTCTACTACAGAGACAATTGCCTCTTGCAGTATTTTTCATATCTTAGTGTTCACACCAGGAAAAGGCACGGTGCATAATGGTAGTAGGCTGCTTTATTAGCACAAAGACACTACAGAATTAGTTCTCTGTAAATTTGTTGTCAAAGCAGTGCCAGAGACCTCAAAATTAGATCACCAATAACTGAGATTTTCCCCAGAAAATCTAATCAGAACCACAGAAAATCTAATCAGTTCCTTAGATTTAGTCACAAGTAAAAAGCAACCCAGGATCCTGGGATCACTCTAATCTGCTGCTGTCCATATACTATGTACATTGTTGAGTGTTCATCCACCAAACAGCACCAACTCTGCCTTTCTCCTTCATAGCCTATTATGAACACAAACTTGTTATCATTCAGTTTGCTCTGATATTTTCTGGGGCATTATTTTTACTAAATAAACTCTTTGTAAGTGCAGAACACGCTGTGACTATCCAGTAAATCAGCTGTAAACTTATCAGAACAGAATTAAGCAATGTTTGTGACAATCTTGTATTTTCAGTTCACGACTTTATTTGATTAGCAAGTTTTCACTGTGCCTGTGAAATTCTCTATATAGAATAGCAAGAGGTGGCTTACTTCAAATGCACTAATNTTTGTATCCTGAGACAATCCTAGGAAAATGACTTTCGATGTATCTGAATATTTAAACAAAACCACACATTTCATATATGTTTTTTGAGTCAGCTTACTGTGAAAACTATTATTAAAAAAATTAAAAATTAATGTATTTAAAATCTACTCAACAGTTTGATGACACATGCTTTAGTCATTTCTACAAAGGCAGAGGAACTCCATTATTTTGTGTCACTTTAAAGGGTTATGCTTGCAGAAAAGTGGACTTGTTCAGAGATTTTAGTCTGGCATTTGTCAGAACTATTTTAGTGTAGCTGGGAAAACTATTACAGACAGGAAAAGTCAGCAGCTAGATTAGCTATGGGTTAGCAATCAGCACATGGCAGCTGTTCCAGCAGGTGCATCACCTGAGCCATGAGTGGTGCTTCTCACACAGCAATGTTCCATCACTGCCAGGCTGTGTCATTGGTGGCTGCATAAAGCCCACTTCTAACATGGCTAGAGACAGTCAGTGGTTTTCTTTACGATCACTAGCAACTTGGGTTTAAGTTAATGTAATGTATTTCTGGCACAGTAACTTCCTCCTGCGGCAATTTCACATTTTCTGGATTGTGGTGTTGCGAAATTCCTTTTTTGATAGTTGTACTGGTTTCCAAAAGTAAAGAAAATTGCAATTGTCTAATTCAAAAATTACAGCTTTTTCAAGATGTGTGTCGACATTGTGCTGGACAGCATTAAGCTGTCCTTCTAGGGTTATTTTGAACTTTGTCATATTGTCAAAATCTAATGAATGAATACAAAAAAATTATACTTTGAAAGAATTACACTCAATAGAGGGAATAGATTTAAGAGGATCTAAAAGTATTGTCTATATCAAATCTTCCTCCTATGGTCACTTAATGAAACCTTCCTTACTGCCAGTTTTCATTTGGATACTAACACCCAAGGCTATGGTTCAAGCTTTTTATAAAAATTAATGTGTGTTTTACACATATTGACATGCACTCCAGGCAAACGCATCTCTGATCATAGCCAGGGTGAGCAGAACACAAAGAAAAGACTGCAGGTAAAAAGGCAGGGCACAGGATCACAGCAGCAGCCACCTCAGCTGAGCAGCCCAACCCCACCCCGGCAGCACCTTTCACTCTGGCGCAGGTCCCACAGACACACTGCACACGGACCCTGCCCAGCTGTGCCCTTGGCACGGCATCTGTTCCACTCCTGGGCCAGAGTCTGTGCAGACACGCCACGCATTACATGCACAGTAAATCCAGGCTGGCGAGGAAATGTGCATGCTGTCAGTTCTTTTCCTGTGCTTTTAACTTATTGTGCTTTGGCTCCTGATTGAATCTGGCTGACTTCTCAGAGAAGCTCACCAGGAGAATTTGCTCAGTTCACCCTGCTTGCCTGTCCTGCTGCAGGGACAATAGCTTCCAGGCAGCCACACAAACCTTTCAAAACCAAACAACAATTTCTGCTTTGGCCATCTGTCCATGGAATCAGATTAAAGGGCTTTTACAGAAAATAATTCTTTGCCTTATTTTTATTATTATTCATTCCAGATTCCCTCTCCTGAGCCAGAGACAACATGATAGATCATATTTCTTGTACATCTCGTATGGTTTCAAAACCAAAAACAACCTCTCTGTAAGCCATCAGAAAAAGCTTTAAACCTTAAACTAACAGTGTAATTATAAATCTATATCCCACAGAAATGTTCCCTACTAGCTAGCACTGTCAATAGTAAATAATTTACATGGAGACACTCTAATGGTAAATACTCAGCTTAAAAGCCCTTCACAGCAGACCAGGATAACAGTGTAATTCAAACCAAGAAGTGAAGAATGTTTGAATCTCATACCATTTTCCCACTGACAAAGCGAAAACAAAATTCCATGGGTCTTCCTGCTGGAGGAAATGTTCTCAGTGGAAGAGAGCTGTAAGGGTACAGGCAATATGTTCAAGTGCAAATATATTACAGGCTGCTAAAATGAGCTGTCTAGTGCTGTACTAGGTGATGTTTCCTGGAACAAAACTGGGAAAAATTTTATGAATGAGAATAATCCCTCTCTCGTATTAGGGATTACCTATATAAATTTCTGCCATGATCTTGATGGGGAGAAGTGCTGCAAGGAACTTATCCCCATTTCATCACTCTCTCTGCTTTCCCGTAGAGCGAGGTGGGAGTCCTGTGCTGAGCCTGAGGAAGACATGGTAGGCACCAGCTCTGCATATCTAACCAAACTTTGCCTCATCGTGCAGGGTACACCATTATATGGACAGGAGAAGGATTGAGAAGCATTGGAAATTGGGTGAACAGACATGATTTTGAGGAATGACAGCAAAAATAAATTCATTCAAAAGTAAGGCTGTTTGCAAACATCCAGTATTTAGTACTGGCCAGTTGTCCAGTCCTGTCACAGTGATGCCACCTGCCAGATAAGCAGTTTAGAAATGCTTGCCGTCCTTGGAAATCCAGCTATCCTCCCAGTGCACCAGGTCAGGTGCAGAAAACCGGAACAGGTATAGCCCAAAACAGTAATTACCCCGTGGCAAAAGAACAATTCAGTTATTCTTACACATTGAAATCAGCAGGAACCCTTTGATATTCAGTGCTGGAAAAAGTGAGGTTCTTAATCCATCTGCCTTGGAAATTTTGCTTCTAAACCCTCCTTTAATATAAGCTTTGGCATCTTCACTACTTTCTATTTGAAAGAAACTGTACCATAGAAGACATGCGAGAAAAAAAGTCAAATGTAAATTAAGCACATTGAACAAGCTTAGGGCAATAACAAACAAATAATACTCTTTAAGAAGCACAAAATGTCACCTACAAAGTCATTTGTTACATTGCCTGAGTCTCACCAGACATATATTTCACCCTTCTATTTCATTAATGTTCTCCAAATTAAGTTGTATAGTCAGCAGAAATCCATTAAAGAGACAAAGTGTGGCTAAGCTGAATAGCTTACTTTCTCTTCCTGCTTGTTTTCAAACTATAGCTTTTTATCTTTCCTTTTCCATTCCTAAAGACTGATTCAACATGATGAAATTTCATATCAGTAAAAGATACTAAAATGAGAGAAGAGGACATTTTTCATTTTCTAATTTCTTGTTCCTAAAAAAAGTTGTACCTGCAATAAGGAACTTGAGTAGTATTTATTATTTGCTTGACACTTGGAACTATGAAATATAGATTATTTCCTGTTATTTAGCCCTTCCTGCCCACACCTAATGTTATTAAATTCAGTATTATGCTGAGATATTTGTAAAGAACAATAAAAAATCCTAACGGCTTTAATGTGTCCTGTGAGTAATGCAATACAGTACATTTAACGTGGCAAGTAAAATATTTAAAATTATACTGATTTTAAGTTGAGAGGGAAAAAAGAGGAGCAGGAGTGGAGCAGAGTCATCTGCCTATGCAATATTAATGAAAAATTATATACACAATATGAGATGGGAAAATAGCACTGTGGTTTACTCTATATTTTCTAGGGGAATTTAAGATACAATCCAAAAATGGATAGCAAGTAGAATGACAAACAATATGTAGAGGAATACTTGTTTTTACTACCTCCTTGAATTGCTTATAATGAAGAAATCAAGAACTGAAACACATGACTTGCCACAGCACATTTGTCTTTGCATGTTGTGACTGAGTCCTCAGATGGAATCCTGTTCTTAAATACATGCTTCCACCCTCTTCTTCTGAAGGATGTCTGTCTTATTCCGTGCATAGGATAAGAAGCATCCTAAGAATAAAAGCCATGAATATGAGTATTGTCCATAGCAGTCCTTACCTTTCCTTGCCTTGCCCTTCCTTTCTCCTGTCCCCTCTCCTCTCCTTTCAAGAACCACACAACCATTCCAAGACAAAACCAAGTCTAACCCCCTGGATGCTTTTTTTGTTTTGTTTTCTTTTTTTTTTTGGAGGAGGGGGGAAGTAATGTAAAATAAAAAAAAGGCAGCTTGTTAACACTGGACACTGTTTCTTTTTTTCTTGCTTCAGTGGATGAAGGCATACATATATAGGAAGAGTTGCAGTCATTGAAAGACTAGCTTTCTGATTGAGACACATTGATCTTTTCTCAAATGCAGCAAATGTTTCTACTGAAGATTTTAAATTCAAATACTCAGATTTTGCACATTTAAGCAGTTTCACCTGGCAACAGAAATAATCACGAACAGCTCTTCCAGTTTTGCCCTGAAGGACAGAAATAAATGCCTCTCATTTAAACACCTTTACTATAAACAAACAGCATTTTCTCCCTATCCTTTTTTGTTGTTGTTGTTCTTTTTTTTCTGAAATGGTTGGGTTGGTTTTGAATAGTCTGTCAGACTAATGGAACCTGACTCTATGAAATATCGCTGGGCATAGATACACAGAAGCACAACTGAAACCAAAACCAAAATCTTGCAACGGCAAGTGACTGTGAATTGTAACTAAAAGCAGAATAAGCATCAGAGAATCATAGAATGGTTTGGAAGGGGACCTTGAAGATCATCTAATTCCAACCCTCTCTCCCCAGTAACTCTGGAGAGTGTCACACAACCTGTAGAAGGCACAGTGACTAGACCTGAACACCAGGAATAAGAAAAAGTATCCTTTTAAAACTAAGGATGATTGTGATGCTTTCTAAACACCGCAAAGGCAAATTCTCTCACCCCATAGCTTTAAGCATTAGTTACACATCTGGTTTAAATTACTAAGCAAATTGCTCTTCCAGTCCATCACACACCATAAAAGCAACGTCTCATAGCATGATTAAGCAAGTGGTTGGAAATCACAGCCAGCTGATTTTATGACTGTGAGGCAGCATAGCCTGTTTGATGGCTTGGGCCCCTTTTCCCTTTCTGTGTGTCCCATCCGGTCAGCCATTGTTCTGTGGGAAGGTACCCAAGTCCTGAACATGAGTGGTTAAGCACAGCTGATCTGCATCAGCCTGAGTAGCTGTTTCCTCAGTACCAGGGAAGATCCCTTCTTTGAGAGTACACAACTTGAATCAGGAAATAAAAGTATTGCAAGAAAAGTTCATCTTTGATTTGCAAGTGTTAAGATGTTTGAAGTATGCTTCTAAAGCTGGTAACATAGTAGAGTATAGTAACTCATCACAGGAAACATATTCAACTTTGCTGAGGTGAAAAAGTCCACTTACTGTTTTTTCTTATCTTTTCCTATTGACCATTTTCTGGTAGTGTGGACTCCCATGCAAGTTTCCTCAGCTGTGGGACAGCAGAGGCTATTCAGGTAGAGCAAAAGGCAGCACTGAAGCACTGGTTTTGAATCCACAGCTTTGAAGCTCATTAATGATTTTCCCACTATCATTCCCTTCCATGATAACACTCAGCTCTATTCATGTACAGCAGTTTTGAAGCAGAACTCATATGATAATAATCATTAGGAAAATACCATACACAGGTGGAGGCAATGAGTGATGATGTGGTGGCAGGGAGAGCATCCTGGGTATTGAATTTGCCTATTTTTTCCCCCATGTTACTTCTGTGTGGAACAAAACTTCTAGTGAAATTCAAGGTACTGTTCTTTTCTTTGTACCCATTTAAATGGTATGAACTCTTGCTCTGAGAAGCATGAAAGATAAAAATTTTTACAACATATTTTTTCCTGACGTTCCTGGAAGTAGACCCACAGTTTTATATTCAGTTCTGATGCTTCTGAATAGTAAGCAAAAATTATTTACTTAAAATGAAAAATATACCCTCACAAGGGAAAAAAGACAGATGGTTTTTAGAAAAACAAGTTGTTGGCAATATAGCTGTTTTACAGCATATGAAACAGACCAACCCACACTGCTTTCATTCATCTTTAGTCAGTATAAGAATTCACTAAGCACTTTCAGTAAAGTGCTTGAAATGGAAAGGAATTGTTGGATTATTCTTTTATGTAGGCTGAAAGGCACTACATTTGGGAAAATGCCAATGTGGAGATGGGAATTTTTCTGCTTGAGAAAGAACTTAATAAAAAAGACTTGAGATCTGTAGATTAAATAAAAAGATGTCTCCTTACTGACCTAGCTAAAAGGAGCTGGGAAAGGGATTGCCTACCTATCAATACTAGCAGTTCAAAAATTAAACTTCATGCTGAGATCTGGTAAACAGTTCAAAGAAATATGAATACAAAAAATATTTGCAAATATAAAAACGTATTATCTGTTCAACTGCCTTTGGCTGTGCTCTTTTCCACACCTGATATCTTCACAACCTGAAGACTTCAGAGATTTGTTTAAAACCCTCAGTCCTTCTGCCACCCAAACATCTCCACTGTTCTGTACAGGCTTGAAGCCAACCTCAGAATCATCAGCCTTAGGATTCAGTGAGAAAATGGTGAATTTCAGCCCTGGGGGGCTTGTATTTCTCTCTGAGATTTCTGAGACTGAAATATGTACACAAGAGCTGTACAGTGGCTAGACAGTGAGTTTATCTTTGGATGATATCTCAGACTTACCATGCATATGCTGAAGCAAAGGTCATCCTCACCCTGGTCATCGCTCTCTGCATTGCGTATGAAACAGACTGATGGGAGCCACGCACCTAAACCCTTTCTTCATCCACAAACAAGGTTGGTGAGGGGATAGATGTGGGTGTATTTCACTCCTTCCCACCTTAATCCTCAAGGCAGATGGGTTTGAGTTCAGCATCACAAGTTATCTGGCCTGTTCTGACAGGTGGGTTTTGAAAAGGGTAATTGTCAGCATATGTACCATCAGCTCATTTTCTTGTTCTGCAGCAATTGTTGCCCTTTCAAAATTAAATCTGAATATATTTTCCCTTGTGAAAATGTCTTTGTTACTATTGTAACTTTGGGTAGACAACTCTCAGCCTTAGGTATTCCCCAAACCAGGTGGAAAGCTTGTTAAGTGAGTTGAGACATTCCAATCCTGCACTCCCTATCACCTGCTTGAAACTAGAACAAGTCCCTTTTGCTGAGTGAAAGACAACGTGGTAATACAGATGAGAAAATGAATTAAAACAGCTTTGGATATGAATCTCTCAGCACCTTGCAAACTAGGATGAAGTGATGCATCTCTGGGTATGATAAACTCTCATTGTAAGTACCTGACTCATTTTAGTCAAGAACACCTTATTCTGGACCTATCAACAATAGAAGAAAATAATTCTACTTATTAATCAAGCCCAATTTATAAATGTAACCTATTCATCATCAGAACTCTTTTAGTTTTTAATGTACAGAAATTTATACAAGTATAAGATTATTTTCAAAAAATATTGCCTTTGGCAGCAAATCTGTCTTAAGGAGCTTTTAAGACATTTTTCCCTTCCCACTCCTCTTCATTTATTTTCGCTCCTCTGTTGACATTTATTGTACCCTCTCAGATGGGCAAACAGAGCAGTTTGTGGCAGTCAGACAATAAAGAAACTCAACTATCTTGGTTAAAAATAATTCCCAGAAAAAAAGGCATTGCTTACAAGTTCCTCCCATTTCTACTTTTCCAGCCCATAAAAGTGTAACCCTTCACAAAAGAAAAAAAAAAAAATTCTCATCAGATATATCTTCACTGTATACAGCATGACTTCTCTCATCTCCAGGCTGTGTCATGTCCAGATCCTTTTATTTTCATGCAGGACCTTTATTCAAAATGTTGCACACCTCTACGTTGCTTTCTTAGGTCATTCCAGGATGGGCACCTCAGTCTGGAGCATTATCTGTATGCACACTGCACGTGCTTAGGATGCTGCATTAGCAACCACTTAAATCTATCAGTACACCCATGGACATGACAGGCTCTTATCTTCCTATAATTGAGCATTCCTGTAATTTACACCATCTCTTACCTGCACCAAACTCAACCCATAATTTCACAGGATTAGTTAGAACAGTATTCCTATGCCCTCATGGGGAATTCAGGTCTGTACTAAGAAGGATAATACTGGTTGGAATGACCACAATTCCCTATCCATGAGAAAATAAAAAGGCAGGGAAAAAAAGATGCATGTTATGTGCATGACTGCCTTTCTCAGTGGTTCTAGAAGTTACTGCCGGACCGCTAGGAGAATACATAACGGGGAGCCATTCTTGCAGCATTAAATATGTAAGGACAATGATCATCTGTATCCCAAACAAATGAAAAAAAAAAGACAAAACAATCAAAAAAACCCCACACAAATACAATCAACACATCCTTTTTAACCTACTTTTGACAGTATTTTCTGCTATAAGCAGAGTCCATGAAGACATTCCTTCCCCTCATTGCAAACTCATAGCTAATCATGATATGAAGTATATCATCATTATAGCCATGATTTCTACCCTTTCATTCTAGAACTACCATTGCCAAATGCAACAGATTTTTTTATATAGCAGGTAAGATTATGGCAGAGAAGATTAAAGAATTTACTTTCAATCAAAGATTTCTTGTTAAATTTTTCCTGCAGATGAAGTAGGATCTTTTTTGTGAACATGTAGATTCAGCAGTACCATAACTCCTATGAGCTTTGGGGGACAATCCAGTGCTGTTGAAGCTTCATCAAACTATATCTGATGGACTTGATTATGAACTCTAGACAGTTTGGACCTGTTTTGGATCTCTACAAAAGAGGAGTTGCAGGAAATCATCAGGCTTATTTACTTTAGTGAAGCAACAGTTTAGTACAGAAAATAAACACTGCTATTAGAGGGACACCAAGACTAAATACTTCCGAGATTAGACACCAAATTGTCAAAAATATGTCTTTCTAAAAAACATGATTTTGAGTTGTTCCTTATCAAACTGATCATATTCTGTTTCTGTGAGTTTTGATATCAGAACAGAATAAAAACACAGTAAGTCTCCTTTTAAGGCAAGTGCAAAGACATTTTTGCACCACTGGGAGCTGGAATTTCTTGGACTTATCATTTAAAAAAATACTAGAAATAAAACATAACAAAAATGCAACAGAATTGTTTTGTTTCTTTAGTATCAGATTTACATACTTTCTTTGCCTATAAATATAGTAAATAAATACATCTTACAATGAAAATAGTGATTAGAAACAACAAAGCTCTTCCCAAGTCTGAGTAGAGAGAGTCATTTTTCCAAGTAGATCAGTTGGAATCAATTTACCTATTAATTGCTTCATTTTCTCTTCCCAATCCTCAGATTGATTTTCTATTCCAGACACTAGAAGCTGTCTCAAGTCTTCTGGTACCAAGTGCTGTCAACCTCTGTTTCCTTATTTATCTCAGTCAGTGAGTCTCAGTAAAAGACAGCATGGTACGTAATGAAAGGCTTTTTGTGCACGAGTTCACTCCAAATAAATCTCAAGTCATGGAAAAGCTCAGTACCTCAAACTCCTATTGTTACCAACATATTCACAGTAGCCATCTCTGGGCTACATTTCCAAAAGGAAAAATTGCTGTTTGTAGAGAACTGCAACTTATTGGACAGAAACCTGTCAGTTCAGGGAACTAAATGCAAGTGCTGTGTTATGTATGGTTTCTTAATTCCTTTATGTTTCAGGGGTTTTTTCTGCCTACCTTTTACGTACTAGAAACCTTCTTCTTCTGTAAGTTAACAAACAAGGAAGTTGTGTTTCTACTGTGAATTGCTCAACAGGAACCTTAAGGGCCTCTAATTAGTCCTCTGTTAAAGAACAGAATATCCACAAATGTGAAGATCTTAATTCCATTAAATCAGAAGCAAAAATCCAACTGCCCATCCACCACCCATCCCACCACATCCCCCAAGAACAAGATACACATAAAATTTCAGGATTACTAAGTCTTGAAATACCTCCTGGTTTTGTGTCCAACCATATTAAATTTGTAGGTGACTTTGTCTTTCATTCTCCCAGAGACAAAACTTCCATTTTTTCTTTTCTACTGCAATTCCCACTCTTCATTTGTGGTAATGACTTAATAAGAAAACATGATTTATTAATGCAACTTGAGTGAAATCCAAGCCACACAATATCTGGTAGAAACTTTGTCACTGACTTTCAGAAAACTGGGATCTTGTCCTGAATATCTCTAGGAAGAACTACAGCTTTTACCATGTGAGGAGACTTGCAAACATCAAGAGAATTTCCTACAGGGCAAACTGTTTGACAAACTGGGATCCAGGGAACATCAGCCAAGCTCATGGGTTCAAGGCTGCATATCCCAATCTACCCAACAAATGAAAACTATCTCAGAAAGTATCTTTTCCTTTAGATGACTGTAGGCCTGCTATTTGCAAATGTATAGTTAATCCACAGTTTGCAAAGGAACTTTTATATCTAGTTGCTTTGAGACTCAGATCCATAATTAACAACACAATCCACACAGGAAAATTATTTTATACAAATGTATGTGCAATTTTTAGAATTAACTTAATTTCCATAAAACCATATTCCCTGATTTTAATTATTAAAACATATATACACAACATTTTGGTCTAGCTAAGAGTTAGTTTTAAAGGGATCTAAGCAATATATTTTACTTTTTTTTTTTAATATATAAAACATTATTATCTTTTCTACTGTGACTAATGCTTTGCAAGTGTTCCTTTCAACAAATTCCATGCTTTCATTTGAACATTAACAGAGAGCATTTTATTTAATCTTCTAAGCTGCATTTAACAGGCTTGAGAACTAATAGAATTAATTAAAAGTTTTTCGTAATTGCTCCTCAGTTAAAGCATTTTTCTTCCAATGTTAGTCTTCAGTTAAGTTTCTTATTCACCCATAAGTGGAGATTTGAAACTCACCTTTTGTAATAATTACCATTTGTAATAAAGTGCTTATTCAACTTCTCTTTCAAAAAAGGTTTTTATGGCCATGTTTTTGGAGTCTTTTCCTATGGTTACTGCTCCTCCTATTATTGAAGCACATCTCTTCTATTTTCTCAATGCTCCAAGTTATCTCTTTATCATTTCTGGTTCCATATAGAGAGTAATTTAAGCTCCTTGCATCCTGTTGAGAAATGCTTAAGATTTTTAATTATAATGAGAGTTTAGAGTCAGGTCCAGAATGGACAGTAATGTCTGGTTGATCTTCTACCCATTTTCTGTCGTGAAGCTAGGACTGTTCCATATGGACAGTGTGGACTCACAGCCATAATGCCAATACAATCATCAGATCTAGCTTCCTCTTTTGATTTGGAAAGGCTGATAAAGTTACATGTGATAGCATCCAAATTATTCCAGGTTTATCACCAATCATTCCATGGTGCTGCTCTGTTCCTTCACACTTTCATCTTCAAGTGCAGCTCAGAAGAGGTAAATCCTTTCGATGACCACTGCCCACAAACCCCTGTCTCTTCAGTTTTCCATAAGCAGCAGCATTGCCTGACTTCTTCTGGGCATCCAGGACAAGGAGGGACCAGCAGCCCTTTCCACTTGAAGAGGGAAGGTTCTTCCATGCCTAGCATTGTTCTGAATGCAGTGGGAAGTGCTCCAACCCATGGCCACATTACTGTTACTCAATGTGATTGTCCCTGCTCCTGGCAGGGTTTGCTAGCCCTCTGGATGAAGAGAGGACATGCACTTTGCTTGCAAGTTAAAAAAAAAAAAAAAAAAAAATTTGGAAAACCACATAGGCAGAGCCACATAACAGAAAACAGAAACAGTTCTATCCTAACTGGTCTATCTCCAGGTATACCACTGAAGAGAGACGGAAGGTCAGAA
This sequence comes from Formicarius rufipectus, assembly GCA_013399695.1. Taxonomy (NCBI): domain Eukaryota; kingdom Metazoa; phylum Chordata; class Aves; order Passeriformes; family Formicariidae; genus Formicarius; species Formicarius rufipectus. Next base: position 174,142 of record VXAU01001952.1, on the reverse strand, counting down.
AAAAATCCAACTCAATATTTCATCTCAGTCTTTCTGAAGTCAAGCTCTTCTATTCAGCTGAGAAGACAATTCAGCACCCAAAGTGGAAAATTGTCATCAGAGACATATGTATTTCCTGTAATTATTTATAACAAGAGTTTAAAATTATTGCACTCCTAACTTTCCTGTGTCAAAAATGTGCCAAACTTAATTAGGATGCTGTCCTCTGGAACTCTAGTAGAAATGTTGCCATCTCATTTTGCTCAGATGTTGGGTTTGCCATGATAGCAGGTGAGTGGGGAGGAAGCTGCATCCCCGCCCAAGAAACACCGGTCCACATTAACCACCTTCAGTTTCTTGTGTGGGGGAAGCACAGATGCCAACTCACCTGGGCTGTGCTTTCCCTCATGTGAGTGCATCAGCCCCCAGCACAGTGTGGTGTGCCTGGGTTACCCAGAAGTGCTCCTGCTGGGTGCTTTGCAGTTGATAGGGAACATGGGATACTTGGGTTAACTAACAGAGAGCACTGTATGACTGGGCTGGCTAAACCCTAAGGCAGTCAACCTTTTTATGAAATGTATCATCAATACAAAAGTATCTCCTTACTATTGATTTACCATAATCTGTATCAATTTATCTTCTGCTGCTGATTGTAAATGCTGTGGATTGTAAGTTCCATTTTTTTTTTTAATTTGGGATGGCACTTAGCAAAAATCTGTACAAAACTGAGAGTACTTTGTATTGTAGTTTTAATAAATTGAGATCAGACAATTATTAATTCCTTGTATGTAATAGTTAATTTCAATAAAATCAGGAAATAATCATTCTACTTATTTTAAAATGTCATAGAAACAACTAATAATTACAACTATTTAAAAAAAATTATATATTTTGGTGACTAGAAAATATCTGTAAATGACATTTTTCTACTCTGTTTTTCATTAAGCATTAGTTCTTGCTAATTGTAGGTTCTGAGGTGTTTTAGACTAGGGCTAAAATTGTTAACTTGAGAAATATTCCTGATCTGAGCAGCTGCAGACAAAGATTGTTTTTCAGAGAGCTATAAAAATTGCTTTGCCCATCTTCAGGTCCTGAAGAAGTCAAATGAATTCTAAAGTGTGATCTAATATGCACATAAATGTCAGAGAAGAGGTTATTACAGTCACTCATAGGCAGGATAGGCCAGTAACAAATGCATGAATGTTGATATTAATGATTGAATTCCTACCACATTATTAGGCCCAGAGAAAAGAAGTTCTTTCCTTCCGCTGAAAAGTGACATCTGTCTTTGGACTAAAAAATAACTAGCAAAGTTCTCCAAAAAGGAGTGGGTTTTTTTCAGCAAAACAAAAATAGAACCCAAACAATTGCTGAAATTCATGTTACAATAGTCTTCCCAAACCCTACTTTTTAGCCCCTATTAATGAAAATATTTATCCATATGAACATTCTTTCATCACGAGAAAGAAATTATTTTTATATTACATGGACTATGGAAGAAAAGTCAAATATATTCCTTGAGAAGTAATTCCAGAAAAATTGTATAACCATTACATGCACTAGGAAAATGTCCTGGAAAAAAAGCAGGGACCTCACTACATTACTTTTAAGAACTCAAAAATATGCCACCAAATTTCTTTAAAATATTATTGAGACCAAAAGTACAGGTCCTAGCTTATTATCACTTGATTGGTTAGTGTATTTAGCTTGAAAAGACATACTCTGATGTGTTCAGAATAGAAATTTCCATGAATGGTCCATCTTTAATACCACCAAGGGAAATTATTAGCAATACTAAAAGTCATATCATTCATTGGTAAAGTCTCATCTCTTACATATTTTTGGTCAGAGGGAAAAGATTGGATCTCCCAAACCTCCAGTATTGCTATCATTTTGATATAATGTTGTTTACGCACATCTTTCTTCTTGTGCCAGTTGGTGAAATACGGTGAGCTAAGGGTGGTTTAAAAATAATTTCTCTTCTTCTGAGATTCGTCTAGCAGAAAAAAAAAAAAAACATACCTGTATTTAATGCAATCATATTCAGTTTTGAAATAAATCCTGCCTGAGGGAGTTTCAGGCCTCTTAGAAGAGGGTCATGTGTTGCAGTCCTCCTCATGGTACACTGTGATGTCACAGAGCAGCATCCCAGGACCTGGGAGCATCAGGTCTCCAGCCTGACACAGGCCATTGGCTGAATCACATCACCAGAAGGCCCTTAGTTTCATGTAAGAGAATTTGGGTATTCTCTTCAACAGCCCCACCATATGCAAACCCAGGGAGTTGTGTGGTATTAAAGTCTGCCTGGTTTTAAATGCCTTGGCTTTTCTAGTCACTTCAAGAAAGGTTGTTTGGAATGATCTAATTACACAGTTTGCATGTCACAACACTGAAGACGTATCACTGTTTTATTTCTCTAATAAGTCCACTGTAATCAGGAAGAATTTACTCCTCGTGAAGCACTTTCAGGTAATTGTCTCTATTCCTTTACATTTGTTTTCCTTCTTACATCTTTTAGTCATAGAGCAATGCGACTTGGATAATTATATTTGTGGTTAAATCCATCCAGTGAAGAGAATAAGAAAAAGAATAATTTATAACTAAAAATTTATGCAACACATTTAAGAAATATTAAACAATTTGCATCAGGCCACCAATAAATATGCCAAGAACAAAAATTATTGGCTAAACAAGTCTAAAAATTCAATGGAATTGAACTTTTGCTCACTTTCTACCTTCCTTTGTCAGCACAATTTAACAAGACCTTGTATTTCTGCTTTGAAAAGCAGACACCTTAAATCAAATAAAAGTCTCATTAAATTTCCCACACTCGCCTTTAGAAAAAAGCAGTTATACAGATTTACCCATTGTTTGTATTTAGTGATGTTTTGCAGGGCCATTGAAATGATGTTAAGACAGCAGTACAGGTGGATTCAGAATGTATTAATAACAAAATAATTGGAATGTCAAAGCTCACGAATTAGCACTTCTCAAATTCAACTGCAATCAGCAGATTATGGGGTTTGTGCCTTATACAAGCTATAAACACTGCAATTCATTATATGCATATCTAATATTTTTTTCTATAAGTTTCTTTGCCACTGAGTGCTAAATTAAAAAATTAATCCTTCAGAGGTCAATGAAAAAGGCTTTATTGCTATTCACAAAATCAAACTCTTGGAACAACAAACAGTCTGGGCAGCTCCCTCAGCCCAGTATATCACCACTCCATCTGTGCTTAACATCCCATTGCTAGGCAGTTGGAGGGAATTATTCAGGCTGAGCTGAGAATTTAGGCAGTTCTCAGCTCCTTTCTCCTAAAAACTAAATTCAGTACATCAGACAAAATACTAGTTCTGAAGGAGGAGAATGTGGACATGATTAAGGTTTAAATACTTTCTTCCTGAGCCAGTCCCTCAGGACTGACCCTTTCTTCCTTTAAACACACAGCTTTTTGTTGAACCCTCTTAAGCTCCTACATGAAATAGCATCTTCACCCTCTACTTGCATGTACATACAGATACCAAACAGTGTTGTGGCACTTGAGTGGACAATATACACATGAGCTAACACTTGTTTAATTTTTAGACTTGGGAAAAATAAACTGGAGAGGGGGTGGGCGGTAAAATCTCCCCTTTTTTGCCTACACAATTGTAAATACACAAGATAAAAAATAAAGGCCATCTAGTATCTTTTTAGCCTAGTATTCTGAGCTATTGCTTTCTCTACCCAGTGGCGCAAAGACCAGTTCAAATGTTCAGTTCAGGTAAAAATTCTTCTGGGTGGAAATAGAGAAAACTTTTGGCTTTATTATTTATAGGATTATTTTTTCTCACACACAAAAAAATCTGATGATCTGATGGACTGGATCACTAATGAGTTATGCAGAGGAAAAAAAAAAAATCTGTCCAAGAGTCTCCAGCTCCTTTGAACAGTATCCACAGTTAGCAAAAAATTTTCTTTAGTGACCCTAGGGAAAGCCATACTGTCTGGCACACATTCAGTGCACAGCTCTTTAATAAAATTGATGGGTAAATATTTTTTTAACCCTGTGATCCTTTGTGTCATTGACTCTTCTAGGCTGTAGAAACACCTATGCCAAAAGGCCCCAGCCTCTGGAAGTAAATAATGTGACATATGCTTAGCTTGTTTTCCTAACTATATCATAAATGACAATTTTTTTCTTATTAAAAACACCTCTTTAGCTATATACATTGCCGCACAGGAAAATGCAGAAAGATAACCTGTATTATAATGCAGTTATACTGCACAGAAACTCAAATTTATACCTGCCCTGAAAATCAAAACTCAAAAAGATTCCACTTTTCTGTCAGCCTCTGATTTACCTTTTTCTTCCCCTTTCAACCTCTAACTAATCAGAGTTGTCATCAAAAACTCTTTCCTTCTTCTCATCTCAGCACCACCTGGGCTCTCCTGTTGCTATGATATTCAGTTGGAGCATCTTTTGAAATGCTAGAGTTGGATCTCTATTTCTACTAACCAGCTTTTTGCTCAGTCTCTAGTTGAATTCTGAGCAATTATTCTTCACTTGTACTTAGTTTTGAAGGTTGATCTAATTATATCAGCAGGTCTACTAGAAGGTTTGACATCTCCCCATGAACCTTGCTTAACCAGGGTTTTGAAGCACTACATTTATTTTTCTACATTTTTAATGGATATTTTACTAAGACCTTTATGTTTGCAAATAGCAAATGCCTTGCTGAATGTTGCCAAACTGATCTCTTACAGCTGTCAGCTAATTTATTTAAATACCAAAAATAATACATTTTATATTAAACAGCTACTGAGGGAATAAAAGAAAAAGCATTTTTTTTCCTCTTTATTTCCCTAGCAGCATCCAAGCCTGCCTGTAGTTCATTCAATTTAGGGACTACGTAATCTCTCTGTAAATTCCACAAGTGAGTGCTGCCTGGTTATTGTCATGGCATAATGTCCACCAAGAAGCAGCAAAGCTTGCAGAGGGATAACAGAATATTCACATAGCTTTGCATAAATATTGTATAATGGCTTCCCTCTGAGAGATTTGTAATGCTCCAATATCAAAAGATTTGTGCATTAAAAATAACTGGAATGCATATCAGATTAGCCTTTTCACACTTCAGAATTATGCAGCTTGAAAGAGCACAAACCTGGTGACAGTGTAACTCCCTATTCATACATTCAGGAGCTCATGTGAAGTGGGATTTTTCAAAAAATAAAACATAGCAAATCATTTATTAACAATTAAATTAGTACTCTCTTTATAAAAGTGTTATCAGCAATTGAATAATAAATAAAGTCATTTAAATAAGCAGTCTAATAGTAAATCTGTGGAGTTTTCAGTCAAAAGACAGGAGCTCATACTCCTCTGGGAATCCTTCTTTTATGCAAACAGGAGGATCAGGACAAAGAACTTTGCTAAGTTTCATTTCTCTACTTTTGTTCTTTTACACCTTTCATACACTAATTACACTGATGTATCATTTACATAGCAGACAGTATTTCATTCTTTGGTAAGCAGGGAAAAGCTAAGAAACATTTTCTATTTCCTTCCTTACAAGATTCTTGCCCTCAGGAAGGTCTTGCCCAGCCTTGTGTAAAATGGCTCAGCAATGGGACTGACTTTCTTCTCCAGCAGAAACACAGCTCTCATCCAAGGAGTGCTCAGTGTTGCTGAAATTCCCCTGATGAACAGGATGAATTTTACTTGGCCTACTCTCTATCCCACTTACAAGTATTAAACTAGTGATCCTGCAAGACACCGAATGCCTCTGGTTCCCGCTGAAATGGAATACAATCTCACAACAGAACAACTTGCACTACCATTATTTGCCTCTTTCCACTCATTACATGAAGTTAAACAGAATGGTTCTGTTCATGGATTTCTGTAGGCATTGCATTTAGTTGTGTAGAATTTTCCAATCTCATAAGTACTATGACATCTTAAACTTCTGGCAACAGCAGCCTTGTTCCTGATGTCACCAGATTTGGAGAACTCAGGAAATAATAAAGTTCTACAGTCTTTCCCCTCCAAATCCCTCCTCTACTTCTCATCTTTTACCCAGCTGTCCTGAGTGTGACCAGTCTTCCCAGACTGAACAAGCATTAAAGACATGTCAGTAAATCAAGTTGTAGTTACTTTTCCCCACACCATAAGATTAAGCTAACTTTAAACTCAAGCAATACACCATCACTGTGACCCATACCCAACAATATATAACTTTCACCCCTGGCATAGCATACTTCTTGAATCCACATAGAAATTTCCTTATACTCCTTCAAAGAGTAAGGTCTACAGGGCTTCATAATGAGCTCTCAGACTGACTGATTAACTGATTTGGACTGACACAATGGTATGAATACTAATCAGAGAAAAGATATGACTAGGATTAGGGTAGTGCTATGGACAGAAGTGGATGTGGATTTCAGTATATTGCTACATTCTGAAAGATGCGGTGAGTTAATAGGACTGACTGTGTTCACAGTGGTGTCACGTGTTTATTGCAGGGTAAGACTAGAAATGGTCAAGGGTAGATATAGCATTTGAGCTTGAGTGAGAGCGAAAATTTAGAACCCCAAGCATTAAAGAACAGTTCTTTCAGGATTTCAGCATTTAGGAGACACTCCTCCAAACCATTAAATGCCAGACAAGTACACTTCTGATCAACTACAAGAGAATTCACTGCACAAGCTGGTTAGAAAATTCATGCTGAGCACTAAAAGAGTGGTTAAGAATGATATATGTCAGCTGACCCACACAATCTGTTTACCTACTACCCTGGCATATACCATGGATCAGATTATAATTTAGATAAGAGAAGGAAGAAACTTGTTCATGGAGTAGTGTTTAGCTGAGGTTTTTTGGTTTCTCTTCAGTATCTTCTGTGTTCTACAGCAAACAAAAATGTGTAAAAGAAAACATATAGCCACCATCCTATCATCATCCTCACCATAGTCCCTGTTATACTTTCAGCTCCTACCAATCAGTACTCTCTCAAAAAACCTCCTAAACACAAACTCTAAGTTAATACAAAAGTTGTTGAGTTAAGGGTGAAATAAGTTAGTTCTATAGACGTGACCTGTGCCATAGTAGTAGCCTTTGGGACCAAATAGTCTCTGTCATTTGGATGATTGCCCAAACTTCGTTTGATTCACACAAAATCTTTGGTATGCCCATTGCTGAAATTACCCTGACTCTCATAAACAAATTACTTACTCAACTCACAAAATAGCACAGATACAAGAAGTCAGGAAAGCCATCTTGCACCTCTCTCCTGATGTGATATCTTGAGCCAAAGACACACTTGGATTTTTTCTGACACATGGTATTCTCGAGAAAGTTGTTCAAGTCTCCTCTAAGAGGTAGGATTGTTTCTTTTCTTTCTACTTACAAACTTAGGTTTGTAATTAGCACTAGAGGTCTAGAACAACAACTTCAAAAACTGAGCAGTCGCTGCCTACAACATAAATAGGAAAATAGGCTTATTCATAGAGTCATAGAATATCCTCTACTGCAATGAACACACAAAGATCATTGAAATCCAGCTCCTGCACAGGACAGCCCCAAGAGTCACATCATATGCCTAAGAGCATTATCTAAACACTTGAACTCTGCTAGGCTTGGTGCCTTGACCACTTCTCTGAGGAACCTGTTCCAGTGCTCAACCACCTTCTGGGTGAAGAATCTTTTTGAGATATGTAACCCAAACCTCCTCTGACACAGCTTCATACCATTCTCTTGCATCCAGGTAAGTGTTGCTGTAAAGTCTGATCTGTATTATGCAGATACCTTAATTGATGGGCAGGGGACAAGAATGTCTATTATTTTGTTACCATGATTTTTTTTATTTGTTTTCTTGTTTTTTACTGCCTTTTCTAAAATATCTGCTGTAACGTTTAAGGAACTGAAAGCACAAGGTACTCAGCTGATACAACAAACAAAGCAGAAAAAAGGAAATCCATCACTATCACTTACAATACTATAAGGCTAGTAAACCAGAGAATATGAAATAGTAGAACAATTCAGACCACATATAAATTTCCAGTTAAGAAATACAGAAAGACTCAGGTAAATACCTCAACAACTATGAAAGAGAGACTTAAAGAGGCTTATTCTGCAGTTTCTGTACAGTTTCTGCTGTGCTGTACCCAAGTATGTGAATTAATAAGCTTCATCAATACTATCAAGTGACCAACGGCAACTATATAGAGCACTGATGCTTCATATATTCATACCTGTGCTAATTTTATGTGCATAAACTGTCTCATTAATGTCAGTGGGAAAACATATTCATGCAAAGGTAATTCTGAGCGTAATTATTTGGAGCATTTGTAATACAAGGAAGCAGAGATCAAAATTGTGGTGCTGTTTGTAGTGAACTTGATTTGAAAGACACTTTTGTACAGTTTTTTTTCCCTTACATTTCATATTGTCAGTACCTCCAGAAACTTCCATAAGACTGTATATACAAGAATTAAGTGAGATGACTTGTGTGTTCATACAGATATGCCTAGGAATATATAGCTCATTTGTAAAAATGGCAACACCAATTCTATACATCTCCATTTCATGGCCTAATCTGATCCTTTTTCGAAATCGTATTTTGTATGATAATATTTCATTGATAAAATTCCTATAGTGTTTTCTACAATTTGCATCAGAACTCCCATGGCCCAATCCTAAAGCTTGCCAGTTTTCCTGTGATGAAAAGAAGCATAAAAAATGGGGACTTTTGGGCTCAAAGCATTATTTTCTGAACTCAAACTGTCCATGTCTGATATTCTATCAGGGGTGGTTCCCTACATCTTGTAATTTGTTCTTTTGTGCAGCTATGACACTCATGGCACTCATGGAGGAACTGTATGGTTCTTTGTTTTGCCTATGAAGACCCAAATGTACTTCTTTCCTGCAAATATCCTGACACTCGACAGCATTTAAGCCCAGAACTTTTTCTTACAGTGAATGATTAATGTCAAAAAACAGCCTAAAAACCTGAACACCATTCCCTGAGATGAGCATGATAATTGTATGCCTCCAGGCCTGCATTCGTTTCTCCTTCTCTCTTTCCCTCTCCTAAGGCATGTTGAACTGCCCTCACCTGCCAAAAGAACCTAGGAGAGAGTGCCATGGGTTTGAATCTCCATAGCTGGAAGCCCTGCCGCAGTGATTGCTCTAAGAGGCAAGGCGAGAAGAAATATGCAGCTATAGAAATAATTAACTTTCCTTCCTGTAAGGAGGGAGAACTTACTCCTTTGGAAAAAAGATTAGGGATACTTGCCTTCCCAAGGACATCTGGCTTTTGCATTTGAAGGGGCCAGAGGCATTCACATTGCAGAAGAGGGTGATGGTGCAGAAAAACGCCTGTGCTCAGTGTTTCCATTTTTGTCTGGCTCTAACCACCTCTGCACAGCAGCTTCCAGTTCAAATAAGGTGGTGGTTTTGCATCATATTCTGAGGTATGAATGTTTTCTTAAGTGTTGACAAAAGGAGCCTTAGAATGGCATTCAGTTTCACTTACAGAGTGGGTTAAGCAGCTTCACCCAGTCTTTGCAGATCCAGTTCAAGTGGTTTACTGGATCTGGTCCCTATTTCTTTCAAAAAATCTGCACTGTGCCTTCATATTTAAATATCCATTTTCTTTAGCATGGAAACAGGCAGACTGCCATGTACTTGATAAAGCCTGTTAATTTATATAATTTTAAATAAAAATCATTAAAATAAACTGATGGAAGAATAATTTTCTATTTATTTTCTCACTGAAAACAGCCACCACTGTCTTTTCGTGGGAAAGGAAGTCCTTTAGTTTTTTAATATCAGTCTCCAAACACAGAAAAATCATTTTTGTACTTAATTTTCATTTTTGTTTCATTTCACATTAAAAATTCAATCTATTTAGATCTTCCATGGTAGCAGATTTATGCAGTAGAATCCCTGAGACAACATGTTCAGATTTCTCCTCCTCTTGTATGCAGAATATTTTATATGAAAGTAATTAAGACCTGAAAGCAAAACCTATGAAATTCACTGAAACATATATGAAACAAAATAGAGATCCATGTTTATATCTCAGTAGGGATTCCTACTCAGGTGTAACAAAACAGCAGCTTTTGTAAAATGCAAGGAACAATCTTGTGCTACAGATAGAAAGAAAAATTGTGTCACATGGTCTATCCTAGTAGAACAGAACATAATTTTGTATATAGTATCAAAATTAAACTGGGTATTCATTCCTGTTACTCATTAGCATTTCAAATTTTCAAACTATTTCAGTTCCAGCATTGCTACTGTAGAAGACTAACATGACTGCCTATTCCAGCCTTTCTTTAATTTTCTTCTGATAGATTTTCAATGCAGTTCTCTTTTTTCCTGCAAGTGAAAGCAAATTGCTCCATACCTTTCTTATTCTTTCTTCCTGCCACAACATCGATCATACTGAAAGAAATACATTTTCTTAGTATTAATTTTGTAAAAGCTGTTCAGCAAAAATGGCACCAATTTGTTCATGTTTGTGGATCTAGAGTCTGAATCAGTTGATAACTTTCTGGTCAGTGTTAACTAGGTTCTGCATACCAGATGTGCATCAACAATTTCTTAAAAAATTTTTCAATATTTAAAGTTTCATTCTTTCCCCTTAAAAATAAGTTGATATTCCTCCTTATTGCATCATCTTGAATCTGACCTTCATATTTTAGAGCTAGTTGGGAAAAAAATATAAAACATTTTCCTTTAGAATTTGCGTTTTTGTTGAAAACTCAGAACTGAGGGGGGGTCGGGGGGGAAAGTGGGGAGGAGCTGGGCCACACAGTTTGGACGTATTTTTGATAAGGTTGTTGGATACTTCCTACAACGCCTCCTCTTAGATCTCTGACAATCTACTGAGCCAAAGTCCCTGAACTGTGGAAATAAGGGTCCTGACATCCTGCTCCTTCTTTATCTTTTCAGAGATGAAACCTCCACACAGTCTCACCGAAGTAACTTGGTGACAAGAGTTTCATCTGTTTCAACCATCAGACAAGAACAATCTCCACACAGGCAAAAACAAAATCTCCACCTTTCAGTTGCAGGATCCCTTCAGTAGGTGGTTCATTTAGCACAGAATGGCTAAATCACTGTTGTGATTTATTTCGATTTCTCTACTTTTAAAAAGTGACAAATCAATGATAAGGAAGAAAAAGAAAAAAGAAAAAAAAAAAAAAGAAAAGAAAAAGGAAAGCTCTTTTTCCTGTCCTGAAGGAATTCATATTTCTGCAAAGTACAGGACCATATTGTCAGGTTATTGGCTGAAGCACAGAAATCCAGTGTTTATATCAATAAAATCAAAATCACAATCAACCTAAACTGCATTAGGTTAGGGCTGTAGGGAAAAGTATTGATTTTCCTTGGACAAGCCATAGCAGAAATATAGTCCCCTTCTTAATTCACTTACAGAGTATGGAGGTAATTACAAAGAATTAATTTAAATTCCTGTTAAGTTTTGGATATGAAGCTAGAGCCCTTCAAAGACAATGCCTCAAAACAATGTGTTTCCTCAGCCCTGCTGCTTGACACTGAGGTGTTTTGGCTCAGGAAGACATCTGACATGGGATATATCAACCTAATTGAGTAAGGTTTTGGCATAATTTCTAAGCGTTTGTCAAAGGGAATTGAGCAATGTCAGTTAAAGCAGTAATCCCATCTCTGCCATAAACACAGCAGAAAGCAGGGAAAACTTCATCCTCGTGTTCAAATCCAAGGAACATGGACGGAACTTCTCTAAATATTAAAAATTGTGTTCCTTGCTGCCACTACTGATTCTGACGGTTTCCTGTCCACACCTTTTTCAAACAAAAGTTAGGAATTTGCATGCAGGGAATGTTGCATGGTCTTGATGCTGCTCCCATTTCCACTCATGGAAGAGTTCCCTCTAACTTCAGTATGCTGGGATGAAACTCTTCTATAAAAGATTCCATCTAAAAATAGATGCTAAGACTTAAAAACTAGCTCTAAAATTAGAAAGACGGATTCTTTTCTGAATCTCTTAATGAAATAATTGCACACTTTATAACAGTAGAATCATGGGGGGAGAAGTGTAAAAAAACCCTAAACTGTGTGAAGAATCCATATTGACTGAATTGCATTGTCATCTAAAAATAATGCTATTTCCATTTATAAATTATAGTAGTTCACTATAGACATCACAATACTGACAGAGAGTCTCATGAATGATCATACTGGGAATTTTTCTTTACATATGCTTTCAAATATAAGCTTTCAAGTTGTATCATTCAAAATATCCAGTGGAGGTGAATCAATGGGGGAAAAAGAATCACAGAAAGACATCTCAATAGATATTTGAACAATAAATGTCTTCTTTCATTCAGGTAATTTTAAAAGTTAGAAACATATATACCATTTGTAGGAACAATACTAGGTATGTATTAGCCTATGCAGAGATAACTGTTATCAGTGCTAGTGAACAAGAATAAAATGCAAGCATGAAAAGGAAGAATTGCTATGCTGTCAGATATGGTGATCAATGGAAAAGCATTTACAGCACTAAAATATACATTTGAATCTTGTGGCAACGCTGGCAATGGGTCTGTGGAAAACAGATTACTAGGACGGCTTTATTTTTTCCTTTTCGGGTAATCTGGGTCAGAGAACCAGTTATAGAAATTCAAAAATTACCTAGTGAAACAGATCAACTACCTTCATCAATCAGCCAGAAGACCTCAGACATACAGACAGAAAAAATCGCTGTCAACTACACGCAAACATGTTGAATCCAAGTACTCTTCCAAAGTATTAATCTCAAAGGTAGAATGCATTTCTCTGCACCAGACTTACTGTATTTCTGCTTTCTCCTAGAAGCCCTGTAGGCCTCTGAACTGAAAGCTCAACACAGACACGGATCAAAAATTACAAATTTTCTCTGCAGAGAAAAGCAGATAGAGGGTTTTTACTAGACTAGAGATACAATAAACCACATTCATCTTAATGAAAATTCCCTAACTGTAGATTTTCTCATTTTCTCTCTTGTTCGATTACTTAATCAGGTTTTTGTCAAAACAGATTAAATAATTAATACAACCTTCAGACACTGCAGTCTCCAAAGAAAAGAAGTCCCTCTCCCTCCAAGCAAGGATTAACCAGCAGAGGCTGTGACCTCCTCCTTTAATTTAGGCCTCCATGTAATGTTCCCAAGAGCTGTTGGGATATGAGCCATTTTGACTGGTATCTGTTTGTCAGAATTCTTGATGGTTCTCTAGAGCCTTTGCCTAAATAGATAGATTTTACTGATAACATTATGTTATAAACACATTTAACAATGCCAGTGAGATGCAGCTGAACACATCACAAAAGTGCTGAGCAGCTATACGTTTTTTGAAGGTGATTTGAGAGGAAAATATATAGTGCATGGTCAGTTTTATAGAAAATGCCCAATCCTGCACAAACACTCAGGAAATCATAATGGAAACAGAACAGGAACCTGAACCCAAAAAGGCAATGATCACGTATTCTCTGATGACATAATATTCCCTGAATGGCTTTTTGCAGCCAACATTTTTCATATTCTTGTGGGAATATGTGGATTTTTGTCATATGTTTCTCTTAAAAAAAAAAAAAAAAAAAAAAAAACACAAAAAAAGAAAAAAATTTTTTTAAAAAAAAAAAAAGCCAGAAACAGCAGACAAATTTTTTTAAAATACAAAAGTGAAAACAGGAAATTAGTTCATGTGAATAGGTCTAAACACAGAGAAAAAAATCCCTCACCCTCAGGAAGACAACTTAATAGTAAATGCATAATGAGTCCTCCATGAGAAAATAAATTGCTATAATAAGTGTCAGAAACTGCTTTTTGCCTATCTCAAGGGAATTTTTTGTTGCAAAATATCATGTTGAGAAAATAAAGTTGAAAATTAAAGGGTGGAGTGATACTTCCTTAAGTTCTTTGTAATTTTATACTTTGGATCTCATATTTTTGAAACTGGGAGTAAATAATTTTGCCTTTCATTCTGTCTTATTAATACATGGAAGGTAGGTTTCCCATTACACCTATTTTGAACTCTCCAAACTCCTTCAAAGGTATTTTTTCATCTGTTTTTTTATTTCTGCAAATACATGACTTTTATGGTAAGAAAGATATATGAGGACATTAAAAAAGTTTCAGAAGAAGCTTGCATTTCCACAGTAAAACTTCCTAGGAAACCATAACATTTTATTTGAATTATTGCTGAACTTGGTGATATCTCTGCATAAACTAAATATTTTGCAATGATAATATTTGAATTTTCTTAAAAAGAAAAATATTCATTAGTCTTTATCTATATTAATCAAGGCTCTAGCAATGGTCTTACAGTTTCTCTACAACTGAAAATAGAAGCAAAATAAAAAAGATTTTAAAAATCTAGTTTGCAGATTAGGCTCCATAGGAGAAATCTGTACACTTGTTTAGCACTTTATTTCTTTTTCTTAGACTATGATCAGAATTGTTTTGACATCACATTTTTATTTAAAATTAACATTACATTCAAGTCAGCAGCTACTGAGGAATCTCAAGGAGGGGGGGGAAAAAAAAAAGGAAAATAAAAAGAATAAAAAGATAGAGCCAAAAAATAAAAGGTGACACCAGACAAGTAGAAAACTCTGAAATTCCCTTCATATTCTTGACATGAACTTCTACCTGTCAGACATGAATGTTTCCAAAGATAGAGAGGAAACAGAACTGAATTCCACTCAGTAGTATCATACAGATAACAGCCAAATGGAATAATAAAAAGTCCACTGCAAAGATGGAATCTTTCTGTCTATTTACTGAAAGTTTTACCAAAAAAATAAAAAAGCCCGAAACTTTCAATTATATGACAGCACATTCAGATATTGTACCACTAATATTATCAAATGATCCTCAATCTAGGTTTTGAGTGTCTGTAACTCTTGAAATTGGGCCCTTCATAGAGCTTTAAAACAAGAAAAGGTACTTGGAATACACAGCAAGAAATTCAGGAAAAAGGACAGTAAACAAAGGCTTGAGTGAAGCTATCAGATGAAGATACCTTCAAATCAGGCTCCAGAAAATAAAATTGGCTATGTGGAAGGAAGGGAAGAAAGATAATCTTGTGCTCTTTACATGTTCAGGGAAAAGGTAATGAACTCCAAGCAACAAGAACAACAAAAGCAAGATTTTTAATATTTTAAATTAATATAAAATATCTCATGAGTCATCCTCATAAACATGTACCATTTTTCTCAAAAGGAGCTTTGCTCAGCAGTAATCTCAGTTGTAAGTGCAGAGATCCTGCAATCACACAAGCTTCAACACAGAACAATAGGCAAGTGCCACCCATCTCAAAGAATACTTACACAGGCTGTGAAGCATTCGATTTTCAGGGTCCCACTTTAACTTCCATCATGGTAATCACAACAATGCCATCAGTCTCAAGCCCTCTGGAACTTTGCAGAAGGAATGTTAAGTTAGGACTCCAATCCTAATGAAAATATTTCTGCCTCTGGCATATCCATGAAAAGAGCCTTATTGTCATTTGGCCCATTAAATCAGTTTATTATTTTACAGAAGCCATTTACTCCTAATAGTAATACCTCATCACTGATACTATTATCTGCTTCAGGACCACAGTATGGCTTGCTTTTTCAACTTAATTGCTCAGTGTGGCTTGAAGGAAAATCTCTCCACATTTTTAATTTGATTGAACTGCTCTTTATAGTTGAGAAGGTGTCTGAAAATGAAATATGCTATGTTTGCCCATAGATGCTTGTGCTATTATCCTGTACTTACGCTATTTTGTTATTTTTTCTTTCAGGTTGAAGTTTTAATTTTTATAAACTGTGATCTGAGCATTAGTAGATAAATAAATCAACAAGAAAGGAAGTCATCAAAGAAGGCTAAAGACTGCTCAGAGAATGAAAGGAAACATAAGAAGAGCTTACCTTAGAGATGGTCTTTAAAGTGAATGAGCAGTTGAGATTGGCCCTTCTCAGAGGTGCCATAGCATAAATGTATAGTGAGTGAAAATAAGCACAAAGCGCCATACTGTTCCCTCAGATGCATACCAAGGACTCTCATTGACTGCAACCCGAGCCAGATGCCAAACTCTTATGGCAGAATTTAACCCCAAACAACACTTTCAAACACACAAAGCTGAGGTTCCAGATACACACACACTGTTCCCAAAAGAGTGACAGACTACAAATGTTTTGTGTTTCTCACTTGCTTTCTAGCTGTGTTCTCCTTTACCAGGGAGCTCTTGTTGGTTTAGGTATGAGCATCACTCACAGACTGCATTCACAGGCTGTTTATCACTACTAGGCACTCTATCATACACACCACCACCACTTCCAAAAAATCAGAGGAACACACAAATGCTTATATAAGGTGCACACCAAAAGTACACACGTGCATCAGCCAGATGTGACAATTTTTATAACTTATATATATATAAGCACTGACTTATTTATATTTGTATATATTTTATTTATATACAATGTATATTTATATAAATATATTATCTAAATTATATATTATTTTATATAACCATAAATACAATATTTATATATTCTATATTTTTATATATTATATTTATATATATTTATATATAAATGCAACCTACTTCTGAAATACCTGCCATGCCTCTCATAGCTATGTCAAAAGCAAATTACAGTCACAGTTAAAAACAATTACCAGGGGCCACACAGTAGATGAAAGTGATAGAAGGTCATGAAATTTTTTTTGCAATTAATTGTCCCTGGTTTAGACTGTGAGATTTGGACACTGGAACAGATTTCTACAAATGTAGACATTCAATTTTTCTAAAGAGAGCTCAAATTCTTTTATCAGTGAAAGTATTTTTTAAAAAACATTCCCGGAAATAAATATTTCCTGATTTTAACTAGAGAATGAAAACCTAAAAAAAAAAAAAAATTTTCTTTCCACTCAGGTCACTAATTTTTCAAACATATTACCCTAAAATTCCTGAACATCCTACGTGAAGTTTTCAAGTCAAATAAACCTTTCAGTCTGTCCTGTGCCAAAACAACACAGAAAAAAAATAAACAAACCAACAAACAGAGTGCTAAGTGAATAGAAGTATTGGCTATGCAGGGTGCAGCACAAAGTATCCAGCTAGTTAATCTTGGTACATACAACTTAATTTACTAAAACCAATTTGAAATAGTTATCAGTATTCCTTAAGAGCTTGTACTAGCACAGCAATGTGGGTGCAGAGACTTATAAGCACAGACCATGTGTGTTTGGCAGGGGGTTATGGCTGAGCTCTTGGCACTAAATGCCAAGCCACAGCAGGATTACAGACATACCATGGAAGACACAGGGAGAGGCAGTGCCTGCTCACACCAGGCATGTGCCTGGAAGTCTTGTTTAACTGTCCCACAGCCTCTGAGATCTGCAGCAATAGCTGTAAGAGTCAAGCCAGACCCACAACAGGTAAAGTTTTAATAGGTTTAGGATTCCTATAAACAGAATAATTTCAAGATAATCAGCAGCAGGAGCAGGTTCAAGCCAATTAGTCTTCTCCAGGTGCATTGACCAGCTTATTGATGAGCTTCATAAAAGAGTTAATAAATTTATTTATTTTCCCCAAAATCATTACACTCACAACAAATTATGTGTCCTTTTTACAGAATTTGCTGTGCAGCTTTCCCATCAGTCTCATTTGCTACTGACTGTGCACATGTGTCCATTTGTGCCTCATCTCATACTGAAACCAAGTTTAGGAACTGGAAATCACTAAGTACGCAGATGGTGTGCAATTCATGGTACCAGCAAACAGATGTGAGAGCTAAGAACTCAGGATCACGTCATGATTCATTATCTGAAGATAGACTGAGATTACACAGCTTTATGAATATGGCACTATTTAAAGTAGTTAATGGCTACCTTTATTTTCTTTATTTAATTGTAAGCAAAATTAATTGTTACACTAAAATTCTTTACACCCACAACAGAAATTATACACTTCAAAATATCATGATTTGATTTCCAACTTTCCAACTTCTCCATTTGTTCATATAAATAAGTTCAGATGAGTCCTGTAATCCCCTAAATGCTAATGAGCATTTAATTTGTATTCTTTAACAAAGAAACAAACCCAGATATACCAAGAAATCCAGTAGAAAGGTTTTGCTCTGTAAAGGCATGAGCAAAGTTCCTAATTTGCTATGCCTTCTATATTTTTGTTATTAATGAGGTCTCTCTAAGTAGGAAACAATGAGTCAAAACTAAGAATTTATCTTAGTCACAGAAGATAAACTTTATCAAAGAAGAAAATTTATCAGTAATTTCTGCTGAATTGTGTACAAACTTACGTACCATTTAGGACATTGTATACATGGTAAAAATGTGTGTTAATTTTACCATCGTCTTACTCAGAACAGAACTGTCTTACTGAAAATCTTCCTAGAGAAGATTATAGTATTTTTTTGAAAGAAACTAACACCATGTCTTTTTAATCTTCTAGCTGGCATTTTATAGGACTTCAGAATTACAATAATCCATCTTATTTCTCCACTTACACATTCAGGTAATATTTTTCTATTAATCAAGCTGTCTTGATAGACTTCCCTAGTGCTGATATAGCAGTGATTCTCCTCCCTCCTCACAAGAATATTATTCAAATCAGCAGTTTTCTTTCATCTCTTTCATCAATTCTTTTTTTAAATAAATGTGTTCTGTCATTATGATTTACACATATAGTAGTTCACGGTAATATTATATTTGTTGTGTAACCATCTAAAAGTTTAGCCACACCTTGTCAAACATTGGGCAGTTTGAGCACTGAGTCAACAGATCCTGGATTCAAAGATGAGGAGTTTTTCAAGCCCACGATCTGGCCTCTTCAATTTATATACATATATATATATGTGTGTGTGTGTGTGTGTGTATTTATACACACACACACACACATAGGAGGCAAGAACCCAAAACCAGGAACTGATGTTTCTATAGACTCCTAGAGAAAAGAAGGTGCTGCACAAGAGATGTCCAAAATCCATGGCTGAGCAGCGAGTTCTCTTGGAAGCTCAGAAACCTAAGCCAGGGCTGTCTCAGGAGGCAGCATTACTTCTACTGGAATACCTCTTACACGTTCCACCTCACCTAAGCATTGAGATGCCACAGCTGGGAGGGGATGGTAAGTGAACTGCAACAGTCATAAAAGCTTGGTACGAGGGCCACAGCTCAGTCTGCAGGACAGGTCTGCTCCCCTTGCCTTCTGGTGCCAGGTGTTTGCTGCAGGATGACAGGCTTGCATGGTGAGAGGCTGGGTGCTACAGTCCTCTTCTCTGCTTCAGTTCACACCTTGGGATCTAGGCTGCTTCCATGGAGCTTCCATGAAACCTACTTGAGGTTATAATACACAAAATTAAGGAACTAATGCTGACAGCTGCAACATGATCAGAGCTAACACTGTTTGTAGTGTCTGCTAGGCAGAGGATTACCTAAACAATAAAGGTAATTTTTTGGTTATTCCATCTTGAGCCAAGCATTGATCTTGGCATGTACTTTTACCTAACAGGGAATGACTGAAACAGAAGAAAAGTCCAAAAGCATATCCAGGATTCCCAGCCATAGCCTCTTACATAAATACCAGTTCCCCAACCTTAATCCCTTCCTGTTTGCCAGAGGAGTCTAGGCTGTTGGGGGCATGTCTGCAAAGTAAAATGAAGATGTAACTGATGCCTAAATTCCTGCAAAAGACTTTTGAAGCAACATTTTTGGAAAGAGAGAAAGAGAGAGAGAAAGAAAGAATATCCCCTTTATTGAAAGCTTCCAAGGTGCACACCAAAAGTACACACATGTACATCAGCCAGATGTGACAGTCTTTATAACTTACAGTAACTAAGATAGGTGATATCTATAGCCAACCCGTGGTACCGCTTGCCTCAGTGCCCATCCTCAGAACACCACAGAACTTCCCCTTGGAGCCCTCCAAGGGCTCTGAGCTGACTCTCTTGTTTTGACTACAAGCTTATTGGCTCAGTTGCAGTTCTTGCAGGTTTTCTTCAGAACAATGTGTCCTTGGTAACATGTGTCTAACAGAAGTTCAGGAATATGCAAGAAAGTGCTCAATATCACTTAAAATGTGAGAAGCTTAGAAAAACTTATTCAACTTATATAATGCTTTGAAAATATACAGAATACACGCTAAAAGCCTTAGGGATCTTAACACCCAAAGGAAATACAGGCATGTCCCAAGGGCAACAACAGCACTGCCTTAATGCCACGGGCTGGGACTCACACACCAGTGTGACCTTCCTGCTGCACTGGACACCAGCACCCTGCAGCTTGCACTCCAGCAGCTTGGATGCATGGGGCACATGAAATTCAATAGCTACTGACAACTGAGAGTGCCAAAAAGTTAGTTTTTTTCAAACTGTAAGACCCTGTGAAAGACACAGTTTTGACGCAGGGAAAAAGAAACAAAGAAAAGAAAAAAATAAACAAACCAAACAAACAAACAAAAAACCCCAGCTAGGCATTTTTATTGATAGAGAAAAATACTTTTTAGTTTATTCCTCCTCCAATCCCTTCTCTCCTGATCTGATATGCTTTTTGGTTGCTTGCTGAACAAATGAGCTTTATTTATCCTTAGAACTTTTACAATTTGATATTTTGAACTCATCTTAATTCCTTCAGTTAAATTACAAACTTCAAAATTCACTACAAAGAGCACGGAAGGCTTTTTAATACCTACAGTTTTTAAGCAGATATAATTCAAAAGAGCATTAGGTGCTCTTTCAAATCTAGTTTTAAAAAGATCACAAGCTTATGTGGTTTAACTTTTGGAGATGTAAATAAAAACGGTGAAGTTTTTTGTGAGAGATGGAAAAAATTGTCTGGAAGACCCATCAACCCATGTACTTGACTGGCACTACTATAGGGTTAGAAAAAGTACAGTTGCATTCATGTTTGCAGATTGTGCAATTGTATTTTATGGCATTAACTGGAAGAAAAAGCAAAATTACTGGAATACAGGAAATTAGCAGAAATGAAAAAAAACACTGCTGACCTCAGTCTCTGTTCAGAATCAAATGTTACAATCTTAGAAATGTCTGAAAAGAAATCAACACTGGTTTTATAATTCTTGGGGGTTGCTTTTTTTTGTCTCCTGCATAATCCTGAGCACTCTAAAGAAGTTAAGCAAGGCAACATTTCAGCCTCATTTCTTTTCTGTTCTGTCTTGCTTTGCCATCTTGGTAAAAATCAGAAACGTTGGTGTGCAAAGAGAAAGAATGAAAAGAAAAAAGGAACATTGTTCAGATTCCATCCCAGAAGAAAACACAATACAAGACTCACTTGGTGGTGATTTGCAAGCGGATTTGCTATGCTGTTCTAATCTGTACTTAGTTAATAATTACAAAGAATAAACCAAAATTTATGTCCTATGACTTGAGAGACTGGAATTCCGCCAACCTGAAAAGGCATCATTCAATTTTCTCTGACTATGTTTCACCACCTGGTAAATTGGCCGGTTTGCTCCTGATATTAGTTGGAGTATAAATCAATAAGCAGGCAGTGCAGACAATCAAACATGGGGATGAAAGTGCAGGCTGGAACCTTAATTTAACACGAAAATACAGATTGAAATGAAGTCTGGTCTCCAGTGGAGTTTCTTACCACCAGGTTCAGTCTTATCACTAAATCATGTGGATTTCTACAATGAATCTATCCATAAAGTAGCATTATGAGGCTTTTTTAATCAGTGAAACATTAAATATGCTGCTGCAATTTGTTTATCTAGAAATTCTCTATTCTCCTCTAAAGCTTTCTGCTTGTGTTGCTTATAAAGTGCTCTCACCCTTTCCTCATACTACCTATCTAAATAGCCAGAGGTTATTTAAACAATATTCAACTTCAGTTTTTTGCCATTGACTTGAACTCCCAGCTATAAAAATGGAACACAAATGGCATAATAGGCAAAATTTTTTAGTTAAGAAATGTTCTTCTTGTTAGACCAAGGATCCAATTAACTTTTATAAAGCCATAAAGCACAGAAATACAGGGAAATTTTGGAGTTATATTTCTTAGGAGAGACAATGTTGACAGCAAATTATCACCTCCAGGAGAACAAAAGGTTATTACTGTGGGGCAATGGCTGGTGAGGAAGGACTGAGATGAGCCTATAAGTAGACCATAAGCACAGTTAACACTGTGGACCTCTTCTCTTTTCTACTCTAAATTATGAGCTTCAGGGTACTATCAGCATCAAATATCCCACAGCAGAATTCTAAAGCTAATACCTTACATATAGCTCTAATGAGAACTTGCAAACTTTGAGGGGAAATCTCAGATCCAGCACTTGAGTGTAAATATTATTTTTGGGAGTACCTTGCTGCTCAAGACTTGTTTCTCTAATTCAAGAGAATTCTGCAATATTTAATTTTCAGTACTAGGAATTAACACTTTTGACAACTCAGATCCTGGTTTAATACACTGATAGATTCAAATGAAAACCTTTATAATGCCTGTCAATACCAAAATAATACACCTAAATACATGGAAAAAAATTGCCTGTTTGCTTACCATCAGTCTTATCACCCTTGTGTCAGACCTTTGCTGTGCCAGGTTGTGCCTCCTGTGTGAAAGAGAGAATGGACACATGAAAATTTTGTTAAAACACACTCCTTCAAGAGTGTTTCAAGACACATTGGTCTCCACAGTAGTGCTTAGAGAAATGCTGGCTCAGAGAATAACAAATCTGCCATCTGTTACTGCGAGGAATATTTGCAGGCAGAACTCCAGTTTCACACCAGTGATTGCTATGATGCTACAAGGACAAAAGTCCTCTCAGGATATAGTTACCTCTGTTAAGGATGAACTATTTATAGAAATAATTATTTATCTATGTTTTTACTTATTTTCTGATACAATTTTGATGTCATATGAGAGATAAAACATTTATTTCTACTCCCAAGTTCCATCTGTTGATGTGCAAATTTTCTCTGCTTCTGGGAGCTGTGACTATGGAAGTATGACAGTATGGCTTTTGCAGAGTTCATCTGTAAGAAATGTCTCTGCAAAGGCATCAAATCTTCCTATTCTGGTGCCAGGGAGGGTCTGACCTATGCACTCAACAGTTAAGTAGACACCCACCAAAGTAATGACAACCTAAAAAACCTACTCTACTGAAGTATCAAGTAACAATATTTTTTCATCACAAGGCTATTTCTTACTTTCAGATATCTCATAAATATTTATATTTATTTTTTCAAATTTT
This sequence comes from Formicarius rufipectus, assembly GCA_013399695.1. Taxonomy (NCBI): domain Eukaryota; kingdom Metazoa; phylum Chordata; class Aves; order Passeriformes; family Formicariidae; genus Formicarius; species Formicarius rufipectus. The sequence goes on along the minus strand of VXAU01001952.1, from coordinate 150,931 downwards.
AATATGATCACACTGCTCATTTTCTTCAGCTGGGTGCATCAAATGATTTGGTGTGTATTTCTTTTACAAAGGGTCTTATACACAACAATCTGGTGAGCAAATCTATAATTTTCTTTTATTTCTAACTCTCATCATTTTAAAACCCTTTTTCCATTGGTTTAGCAAATCTTACAGGTCACTCAATATGATATATTTAACCTAATGTAAGACATTAGGTTAAATTTCAGAATAAATTAATATAACTTTAAAATGCTTCTTAGACACCTGTTGTATGACAGTTTTAAATGCTTGTGTAGCATAATTATTAAATGCAATTCATGTCTGTCATGGGTTAACATTTAAGCAAGCTTCACAAAAATAGAATTCAGAAAGCAAACCGTGTTCAGTAATAGCAACAATCTTCACTGGATAAAAGATGTTACAGAAAATGTAAGGTGAGACTAATAACAATAACAGAAGACCTCTTGCACACTACCTCACTCATTTGCCTTCTGCAAACTTGGGTTAGTCTTTGGAAGATATAATTCCTAATACTTTAAAGTGAAAAACAAAAGATTGACATTTAAGTCTTCCAGTTTAAGAGATGGCTTTTTTTCCCCAGCTTTTTAAATGTCAAATGTTGTCTACTCAGCACTTTTTTAAACTGGAGACAACATACTGATGCCTCTGGTTTCCTTTGTGACTGGTCCTTAATCAAAAATGAAAACTCCGCTATTTCCCAACACAAAGTCATTTTATAGGTTCTGAAAGTTCTCACAAGTAAAGCAATAACTGGTTGACTTCTAAGATTGCCAGTGGGACAGGCTACTGTTCACATACAGAGGGAATGTCATATGCCATTAGTGAGGATAATATTCATTCTAGATTAAATGGAGCAGCCAGGTAAGAAAGTATAAATGTCAGGCCCTTGAGGGCAGAAAGGTGTTTCTCCTGTAGTGCTCATTGTGACAGGGTTTTCTCACAGAGTGGCTCCTTTTGCAACAGTGACAACATGCTTGAAAATTAAAGCCACTGCAGTTTTATATTTCATGTCTGCAGTATTTACCCGCTACATAAATATGAATTACATACACTTTGTATAATTACACTAGAATAGCATTGAAGTAGTATGTACAATTAAATTTTCTAAATATTTGTATAATTGGACTTGAAAAGCCTTATATTTCATTATGATTATAGACATCTGGACCAGAAGAATCTTCACTGTCTTATAGATCAAAATGTGAACATTTTTCTTCATGTCTTTGTGGCAATACATATCTCATTTTTCCCTTTCTAAAAACTTCCTCAGTACTGGTAAATCTGTTCCCTTTCTGTGAGTTTCTGTGTTGAAGTGAATGGTCACCCCACTTCTTCATTACCAACCATTTTAATCCTGCTACAGAAAACATGGACTGCAACACCCCTCACAAAATATCATTCCCCGAACTCTCTCCTCAGTCAAAACATATGTACTCAGGTTTTAAAAATGCAACTACTCCACTGTTTTCCTAGATGTTCTGCTAAAACACAGCCCAATAAATCAAACCTAATTCATATCTGACATTTGATAAATAACTTTGCTGGAATTTTCTGTATGGAAGACTATTGATTTTTTTTTTCCCTAGGGCCTTTTGAAAATATCTGCAAAAGTGTTCTGATGACCTATCTGATTCTGTTAGCTAATAAGCAATAGATGGAGTATACTTAACTGAATTTCTTCTTAGGAGTATATGAAACTCTTCAGGAAGAGACTGAGAACCTTTAATCTGAAACAATTTATACAAGTAATCCACATGCAACTGTCAGGGGTAGTGAAGGAGAAATAGTACCACAAGAAGTGAGCAAAGAAGAATACAATAGATGGAGAAAAATTTATTGCTACTGGTGTGGAGAAGAAATGATTCCAGCACGTGGCAAGAGAAGATGAGGAATTAAAATACAGTTAAAGGACTTTTTATATTGTAATACACATATATGTGGTTTATAAGTTTTTTAATTAGATTCAATGTAATTTTCCACTGTTCTATAGAGTAATATTACTCTTTCTTGATTGGTTATTGCTTGCTGCAGTGCAGCTTTTCCGTATTTGTATGTGTTCCACTCCTAGTTCTCTGTTATGGATATGTTACCGCCTCCCTTTGACCAGGTTGGGAAGTTCCCACCTACCCTTTCCCTTACTCGTCAAGTTCCACCCCTTTTTCTGGTTTGTTCCACAGCCTCTCTATAAAAGTGAGTGCTGTGGGCAGAATAAAGGCTCACCTTCACCAAACTCTGGCATCTCCTGGCCTTTTCTTCTTCACAAACCCCTCCGCTATCCTTGGGACCCTCCCCATATAGAGCACAACATCACTCTCTATATGCAACAAAAGCCTGTGTCTCACTTCAGCAGCTGAAGTACTTATCTTGTAGATTGTGGTTGGCCACCTCAATTAGTCAGTTAAAAGTGAAAAGGAACAGACTCTAACCTGTTTGGTGGCTCTTATTCAAGTATGGTCATGATATCTCTGTAAATACAGGCAATTCACTATGGCAAATATACTGTTGAAAAAAAAATTGGATATTATTGTTTGTTTCCAAAGTCCAAAATATTTCCTCTAACTCAACCAGCATCTTAACATATTAAAATTCATGTAACCATTGTAAAGAATCTCTTTTGCCACTTAATATAATAATGAGATGAAAATATAATGTTTTTAAATATAAGGTACAGTCTGTATACCTGTCATATCTGTCTCAGATGGAGAAACATTCTCTTAAAGTGAAATAAGTGAAATAAGTGCCCTAATCTCCATGCATAAAGTAGCTGGGGTTTTTCCTCAGCATTACTGTATTCTACAGATCCTTTTGATACCATTTTTGGACTGGTACTTATTAAGGAGCATAAAAACACCAAGTCTCTAAACAAAGAAAACCTTCACCTTTCCCAATTTGTAAATTGTTATCTCTTCTGTATTTACAGGCAGTCTCTCTTCCTACATGTGGAAAGGTATATAGGTGAAGAAAACTTTTTTTAAATGTGAAGAGTGGGTTTTTTTCAAGTCAAAGAGTGCACCTTGTTTCTTGGTTGACCAGCTCTTTACTCTCAGAATCTCATGTATTATTAAGCAAAACATTTTCTCATTTTTTCTACAGAAATCAATTCAACAGGGAAAGGAGCTCCTGGGATTAGTTAAAGATGGCTAGGAGGTCTGACTTTTCTCTTACTCCTTTTACTAAATAAAACCAATCTTTCACCTGTAAAGTTTTTGCTAAATCTTCATAGTGAAATTCACCCAATGTCTGCAGAAAATTTAAATCTCTTCATGACATAAATGTCATTTTCCCCACTAGAATTCAGGGAAAGATTTTCACTTACTACTGTCTCTGAAAACACATGTATAAAAATAGTACTGATCATCCTGAACTTGTGTTTCGTATTCTTACCATTCTCATTAAATTGAAAATCTTCCACGCTTTTATGGGTCCTTTCCAACATTACTCTTTTTATTCTATTTTAATAAGAAGTAGTCTTTCACCACTTCTTCATTTTCCACTTCTATCTGCATGTCCTTGTTACCAAGTTTCTGAACATTTTCTAACTTACAAAAACTAAGCTCACACTTTTTCAAAAACTTGCTTGTTCTTTAGTTGNAAAAAAAAAACCACCCACAACTCCCTAGGCTTAACTTCATAGATTTTATTGTAATGTGGGAGGCGTAAGGTTAGCACCAGATGACAGTACACTACAGAATTACCCTTTCACTCCTCTGGTTGGCCACCAACTCCTGGTTTGCCTGGAAAACAAGTTGACCACCTCTTTTCTGCCAGGCTAGATCTGGGTTGGGAGCTCTACACCTTCATCCAGGAAATCGGCACTCCCAGGAGTTGCAGGAAATTGCACTCCTAGATGTCCCAGGTTCTTGGTGGACATGGACTGTCCAATCTTTTGGTTTTCTGTGGATGTAAAAAAAGATGGATTTTATTCCATCTAGAGCCATTTTTAGTGTTTTTGCCTAAGCCAACCCTTCAGTTCAAAATAGTCAACTTTCTCACAAGAAGAGAAGCATTTTACACTGCATAATGAATAAAACAGAATTCATCATGTTAGATGTACACCTTTAAGTAATAGGAACTGGGTAGACAGGCAAGTTCAGATCATCTGGCACTGCATGCTTGTGCGTTCACTCCCTGATGCACTTTGGAAGGCCTGCTCCAACAGGAATACCAGAATCTGAGTTCAGTGGGACTACTCTCAAAGTCGTGCTGGTTCTCCCTCATGCCAATAATCCCACTTCTCTGGATTATTTCTTTGTTCCCTCACTTGAAGCTATTTCCACCCACATCATACAGTCTTCTCCAGCTATGAACATAGGAAGCTTGATAATCTTAGGTGACAAAATGAGTCTACAGCCAAAGAGCCAGATAACCTGTACAGTAATTGCTCTTTAGCAGGGGGAATACTGCTGGAGTATATAAAAAACATGGGCTGTGGTTGAACTGTGGCATACTGGCATTCTTGTCCTTGGCCACAAATCTTGTCATATTCTCTCTGTCTTTTAGGATGAGACTTGGCTAGATACCATTCCCACATGTTCTCTGGTGTTCTTTGGACCATGTGATGTCTCTGTGGCATGAAACCCAAATGCTCTCCTAAGAAACACAACTGTGTACATTTCAATCCTGCCTATGCCACCTGGTTGAACTGTGCCTATCATGTACCTGCTGTCCTCCCTGATAATGCAGGGGGAGGACAAAAGGAGAACAGGACAAAATCATCCCCATAGTCCAGTTAGCTGGCCCAGCTCAGCATATTTATGTGTACAGCTCTAGGCTTGGATGAAGCAGTGCCTACAAGGAATTCATAGTGAAAATTATTTTTACTCCCTTTCTCATTGTGCTCAGCCATTTTATTTTGCTGAGAAATGTGTTCTGAAGCTAGTTATGAAATACAATATAAGGAGAGATTAATATCAATATAAGAGATGATTTGCCTTTTTTCCTGTCTTTTACATAGGAAAAGTAAAGGGAGTATTGTACAAACAACATGCTGAAATGTACTTCTGTTGCCAGGAATCCCAAAGATTTTGATTACTGGTCTATTTACACTTAGCAGGTAGGCCAATGCTTTCCTTCTTCCCTAGATAAATAAATTCATATGAAAGTTCCCTCCTGATTGAGATTTCCTTAATTGGAAATGGTGTTCCACAGAAGACCGAACCTTTAAAGGAAGCAGCTCTCCACACTCATGACTTGATCAGAGGAAACGAAGCAGTAACAGAGGGGTTCTAACAGTACTAGCAGTAACACACAGACACACTCAGCTGAGCATAAATGTGAGGGAAAATGGTCTTGTCACCAGGTATGTCACTCCAAATCAACAATGAAGCAATAAGCAAATACATTCTATATTTTGTAACACATTATGTTAAAGATATGCAAGATTTAATAACTAAGGGAAACAGTGCCTATCATACTCATCTGAATACCTGTTGCTAATTACTGCAAAGCAAATTTTCCTTTACTCACCCTTATAATCAAAGAGTAAAGCTACTTACATCATGACTGCAAGCTTCATACTACCACAGGGTAGTAATAAAGTGGGCTTATAGTACGCTGTCTTCTTACAGCCTTCCCACTATTTGGCATTCACAAGAATGATTTCTGCCCAATGATAGTACAACTTCCAGCTGTCAGAGGCCTAATACATAAAACTGCTCAGTTTCTGTGGATGTCATGTACATCAGACCAAAGCATCCTCTTCAGTAACAGAAACACATTTTTTTGACACCGCATAATCCTCCTCCTCGGCGGTCACTCTTCTCCAATCATTGTAAAGACCTTTTTCTGAGATAGCATATAGGGAGAAAATACTCAACAAGTAGTGAAAGGATTCTGGCTGAGGGGCATGTACACTACTTGGAGTTCATTAACTATGCATTAACACACATGTGTCCCTGCATTTGCTTGAAGCTATGCTACAACAATAGCTGCCAGTACACCCTATTACTGTAAGTAAACACAATTTTCAACTGTTTCCCTGAAGTTTGGACTTTACAGAAACTTGTACCTTTCCTGTTTCTTCACAATAATATTCTAGATGGTTTTTATAATAGACAGTTAAACATTGGTTTTGCCACTTCTCCAAGCCAGAATTGAGCCCATGTCAAAATTCCCACTGAAATCCACTCATTACTCCAAGCACATTTGCAGGCAGTCCCTGGTGTTCATGATCTTCTGAGGTGTTTATGGGAGGTGATCACCTCTTTCATTTCTGGCTCCTTTATAAAATTTCAGGCAGAAATCCATCAGCCTGGAACACAGTATAGCTGTCAGGACCACAGCAAATCATTCAGTACTTCGACACAAGAAGATACCACCACCAGAGACATTTAGGAATTTCTGTCAGAATAAAATCAGAGAGCTTTAATAATTATCTACAACATGTATGCAAAGGCTTTATAGTAGTACTGCTAAACTTTTGTCATCACTTCCACTACAAAGGCTGCTTTTCTTAAGAAGATAATTTAGCCGAAAGATGGGAAAGTCTCTTACCTGATATGAAATGACAATTTTTGAAGAACACAACCAAGGAAAGTATTCAATGAGTGCACAAAACTTGATTTGGCTTGCCTACATGTTGACCTGCTCTTTTCAATGTTTTCCAATCTGAATACATATGTTGAAATTTTTCCAGCAATACCGACTTTCAGTGTGATTGTTGAGATGTTTAGTTAAAGGTGCTAAACACAACACCCACACGTCCAAGCTCAGCAAAAGTATGTGCAAGTTGTTGCAGACACCAACAACAGTCATGCTCACCTTCACTTTTGACACATGCAGGGAAGGTCACCACATAGCTCTTTAGACTCTGATAGCAGGGCTATAGCCAACAGAAATATTCAGTACCATGTTGGTGTTAGTATCGTAACGTTCTACTATGGCTGCAGTTCAGGCCGCTTTTTTTTTTTTTCTGCCTCTCTAAACCAAATATAACTGGTCACATAAATATTTCTCCGTTTCTGATTTTAAAAATTAAATATAACTACTAAGTTTTGCTTGAAACAGTAATTCTTGTATTTTAGAAGCAGATATTTCTAAATTTCCAACTCAGACTACTAATGAAATGCAAAGATTTTGTGTAATGGAAATTAATTAGGTAATGGAAATAAACAGGTAATGGCTATTCATAACTACACTACTGATCTCAAAGGGGAGAGCTGTGGCACTCATATAAAGATTAATTTTGTTGGCTTTGTTGAAATTTATAAGGGAAGGACTGGGGTTTAAAAATACAGTGGCCTAATGAACCATAAGCTGTTAATGAATGGAGGGAAACAAAATTTACCATTGAAATGAAGTATGTCTCTTTATTAATTATTTAGGTTTTCATGTTGCTATGAGGCATTAATTTGGTAAAATCAGAGTATTTTTTTATTAACTAGAAAAAGAACTTATAATTCTAAATTTTATTTCATGAGACAAACTATTTTAACTAAACAAAATGTGAATGTGTATGCACATGTGTACACCAGGTTAAGTATAGATTGTGTTGTAACAATGTGTAATGTTTTGCTAATGTAAGCCAATGAAAAATTACATCCCAAATTTATTGTCAAGTCAGGAATATTACAGGTATTTTGTGAACTGTATTGATGACACTGTAATTAAGGATTTGAAATGAACATTATATTCAAAACAACCCTTAGAGCTTTTCCACAAGATGATACCACAGAACCTGTCTTTCATTTCATTTTACCACTTAACATAGGATCATCTTGTTTGTCAAATAGATAAAATCAAGAAAATTGTCTGAAACTTGGTGGTTTTGGCACCTCTTAGGCTATGTCTGTGATAGCAAATTACACATAGCCAGAATTTTTCCTCTGGCACCAAGACTAGCCAAAATAGAATAGGTTTGGAGACATAGGTAAAGTCTCCATCCTACAGATGAGTGTCTTCATCCAAATCACTTTTGGGAACCACAACCATACATGAGATCACGCTAACTGCTTACTAGTATAGACAGCACAATCCTGGTGCCCCAGTGTATTACCTGCTGCTGTTTCATTTATAAATTAAACATCGCATTATGTCCCAGAATCTACAGATCTGTAGTTTCTTATCATATGTCTTTTTCTGTGATTTACTACCTGTTCTTTATGATATGAATAGAGCCAAACTCTTCTAGACAAGCTGCTGAGAAACATCTCCTTGAAAGAAAGAACAAGTCAGAGAGCATAATGCTGATGCAGGAGTTCAAACGGGCAATAGATGTTAATTATCCTTATGCCTTTGGCATTAGTTCTGGCCCACTTCTGTTCTAAGGTTAAGAATATGAGAAGTTGTTTGGAACTGATTGATTATTCCTTTACTATTAATTTGCCTTTATGTTGCAGTCAGGGTCCAGCGATCAGAAGATAGCGGGATGTACGGAAAGATAGAGTCTCCCCTCTCCCTAGATAGCCAATAGCACATAGCCCATGATGTAAGCAGACAGAAGTGACATTCCAAACCCAGGTAATATAAGCCCGTGCTACTTGCTAATAAACACCATTTCGCTGTCCATCATATTGGTGTCTGCATGTGCTTGGCCCGCGCAATTGGGGTTAATCGCCTGTGTCGTTCCTGAACCAGGTCGCCACGCCTCAGTAGAGGCAACACTTATATTGTCATGCCTTGGCAGCCAAGAGGACAAACTGCATCCTAGTGTGTCAGAGATAAACAGCTGGTCAAAGGAGGTGATTGTCCCGCAGTATTCAGTAATAGTAGTCTCACCTTGAGCACTATGCACAGTTCTGGGCCCCACAAGTTAATGGGGATGTGAAGGCACTTGAACATGTCCAGACAAAGGCAATCAAGTTGGTGGAAAGGGATGGAAGGAGCAGTAAGGACTTCTGGCTTGTCTGCTTTGGAGCAGAGGAGGCTGAGGTGTGATGTCACTGTCCTCTACAGTTTGTCAAGGAGGAGAAGTCGAGAGGGAAGTGTTGATCTCTTCTTGGTATCCAGCGAGAGGACACATGTGAATGATTCAAAGAATGAGTGAAGGTTTCTACTGGACATTAGGAAGCATTTCTTTACTGAGAGGGTGGTCAAAGACTGGAACAGGATTCCTAAAGAGTTGGTTGATGCCTCCACCCTGTCAACGTGTACAAGGCATTTGGACAATGCCCTTAACAGTATGCTTTAACTTTTGGTCAGCCCTAAATTGTTCAGCCAGTTGGACTAGATAGTCACTGCTGGTCCCTTCCTACTGAAATAGTCTCTTCAGTTCAGATTTGTTACACAGTTGCACCTAGTCTTGTTTGTGCTATTCTGAAAATACTCTGCTACTGCTATACTGAGACCAGATAGCCTAACAAGAATCACTCTGGACTATTGCCCAGATATAGGCACTGAAAGTCATCAAAAACCATGGTACTTCCTCATCCCAAACTGAGATCTCAGATCCTTGGGGCATCTCAAGAACATATTAGAGACCCCTATGTTTAAGGAATAGAACTGAGATCTCCACATTTCAAGATAATAACAAAACATCAGGGTTTGCATACAGGCTGAAGCGTTAAAACATGCTACACAGCAAAGATTTCAAGACTTTCACTGGCTCACTAAATATAACTCAACAACTTTAGGTTCCAGAAAGCAGATTTGGGGTGGATAAGGTCTGGATATTCTGGGAGCACTTACATTTTTTCTGAGTTATCTCATCTAGAGAAAGTAATTTCAAAGGGTTGGCTCTTATTGCTTTGTTTTCAGTTTCCCGAATGTGTTTTTAATAAAATCTTGGAGAAGAAGAAGTCTCTGCCTGGCACATGCCTGCTACATGGTCCTGGGAATGACTTGAGCCTGTATAATCACCACAAGAAAGCTGTGTGAAATGCATCCATTCTGGGAATGCAATAAGGGGAAACAGGTGTCTCAACTCCAGCATTAAGTCACAGGGCCTCAAAGTATGTCTAAATAAAAAATTTTTCAATTAACACAAAGCAAAAAAAAAAAAAAACCGCAACAAAGAAGACCAAGTCAAAGACTGCTTTATGCTACAGAGGCTATGTACAATCAACTCAGGAAATACTGTTAAGAATAACAAAGAACTCTATTAACAGAATAATGTGCATCCTGTGCAGTGCCCAGCTGTCAATGCTTTAATTTGTAGCATATTCAACAAAAATTCTATTACTATCAAGCTACAACTACCATAAACCAAATAATTAAATCCACATTTCAAATTGTCTGTGGAATGAGAATCCAACAACTTTATTACAAAGAAGCTGAAAATTGAATAGCATAGATAAACATTATACGTCTGTTATTTTTTCTTTTTCAATTGCTTAATTCATATTTCATATGATAATGCTGTAGCAGGTAGGACTACTTCCCATTCAATAAAAGTTCTGTTCAGCTATTATTTATAGTGGAATATTTCCCATATGCCTTAATATTGTTTGTGACAGCCTTAGAAAGAGTAAAAAAGAAGGTAATGCAACACTTTCTCACATATAAATAATTAGTATAAAACCTGAAAGAGTACAGCTAAAACTGTTTAAGCATCCTATCCCGTTCCAGATCTCTCAAGATGATCTTACAAAGAAAGAGGTATTTAAAATACTCAAAATAGCACTCAAAAGAGGGATATTGAAACAACACAGACAAAGAGTCTCCACAAGTGAAGGGTGGGGAGGAACAGTGTCTTTCTCTGAACTACTAAAAAGTGAGATTTGGAAGGAGGTGGAAATCATATAGATAGATTAGTGGCATGTCCTATGATTTCTCAGTCAATCTTTGATTCTAACTAACCAATACTATGCTTTAAAAAGCCTATGTGTCACTGCCAGCACTCAACATGCAAAAGCATAGAGGAGGATATTTACCTTTTCATTGATAGTCTGTTTACTCACTTGTTTGCCTTAAGGCAGACACATACCAACCTTCAAGAGACAAAGACTCCATTAAAATGTTTGCTGGAGCCCAGTGTGAGTCCTTCTGTGAAAATTCTGAGTTTACAGGTACCACAATACCCAGAAGGGGCCAAATCATCATCAAGCCTTTGATCCTCTCAGAACAAATTGGGCCAACAGCTGCACCATCTCTTAGCCTTTGGGGAAGCTAAGCTTCAGAGGGACCCTTAGAGCGCTCTGGGGGAGACTAATTTCAGATAAAACTATAATACTAATTTAGACTTAATTCCTGATTTTGGGCATTGCCAAAGAGCCAGAGTGATTTTCAAAGCCTGCTGAGCTCAGATGTAGGACAGCTTCAGAGTCCAGATGCTGCTGATCTGGAATATCTTCCCTCTGCTTCACCTGACGCTGACTGCTAGGTTTGGGTTACTGCTGTGAAAGCTGCAAGGGTCAAAAGCACACACAAGGACCTAAGGCTTACTGAGGCAACCATGGGGTAGGAACTGCATATCAGATTCCTCTGTGGGAGGGAGAAGTCTACATAAGAAAAAATAACAGTATAATAAGCTTTTTCAAATAAAAACTCAAAATACATGGAATGTGATACGTTGGAAAGATTAGTAGAAAATGAGTACTAGTGTGGCAGTAGTTCAGAATATTCCTTCAGGGCACAGCAATTCAGTAGGCAAAAGGTGGTCTGTAACTCAAGTTCCCTGTCCCCCAGTCCAGAGAGATGTCAAACTCCTGCTAAGAGAGGGACAGAGGAGTAAAAGGTGAACTAGGGAAGGAAACAGAAAATTAGCTTGCGACTTGGCTTCACAGTCCATGCAAAGTCATAGTTCGGGAAGGGAAAAATTTATTCCTCTAAAGTCTCTCTCTTCTGCTACTGCCTTTAGGGATGCAGCTTCACACAAACTGCTATTACTCCATTTTCTTAAAAGGCACTTCAGACTCCCAGATACAGCTACACTGGAATATAAGATGATCATTGACATAAAATTGAAGCTTTAATAAGTAACCTCTTAGGAATTACAACTTTATGAGAAGTGGAAAATTATGTTGATGCAAGCCATTCAAAGATATTTTCTTCAAGCAGCTTGTTCATTTAAAAAATGAATTAAAAGGATTAAATTAAAAAGAAAAACAAATTAAAAAAAAAAATAAAATCAAAAAACTACCTGCAGAGTCCTGAACCACTTTGTGTTGATTGAGTATGAATTACTAGGTACAGTCTGACCAGACCATCTGTACTGGCACACAGACACAAATCCCTCATGAATAACACTTTGAAAATCTCCCACCGGCTACAGATTTAAAACAAAATAAAATAATAATTTCCTTAGACCTCGTTCTTCTGTATGCTCCAGGGTAAAGAAAATTCCAAATATTTGCCTGAATCTTCTAAAGAAGATCTACGTAAGTATATAAATAACAAACACAAGTCACTTTTTCCTCTTATTCAAACTGCTTTGCTTCAGAACTCAGAAACTTCTGCTCTGCTTTGGAGTCTGTGTTATGCTCTCCTCTTTCTAGCATATTCCTGAGCAAGTCCTTTTCTCATCCCAAACTTACATGGTAAAAATCCATATTGGCCCATCACAATGTACTCTCTGCTTCTCTCTTCTTACCTTCCTGAAACTTTTTCCTTCCTGAGTACTTTCAGCAGATTCTTTGCATTTAATCCTCCTTGTTTCCCAGATGCCTCACAAGAGGCTCTTTGGTTTCACCCTTAATGTATTCTAAATATTTCCATATTCTTTTCCAGGCAGTCTTATGGGATTTTTGAAGTATCTAATAAATCTGAGTATTTATTTTAGATTCTTTCTATTTGTTATTTAGTTCTTGCCTGAGATGTTAATTTTCAATCCACTTACATGTGTTTATATCTTTGATATTTCCAACTTTCACATCCATATGTTGAAATGGAAATAGTACCATTGAAGTGCTGCAGTAGTTTTGTCCTAGGTTTATGTATTTTTCTACGAGTCAGTCTTATTGAAATCCACAGATACACCAGTGCTTTATCACCTTGCAGTAGTATTTCCTGCTTAAATACCCCATTATCTTATACATTACTGTCACAGCAGGTCAAAGAGCTGACCCCTTGTTTGTCTGTTCCTTCTAACAGAATACTGGAGTTGAGTATTTCTGAGAGAAATATGAAAAAATCTGAAAATTTTAGAATGAAATGTGGATTGGCTGCAGGGAATGATCAGACTATCAGCCCTGACGCTCTCTGAAAGTGCCCATCAGTAGAGATACTTTGATTTTAGTACAGGGAAACATCTGTTACTGGACTACTGGCCTTGAAACTGAAATTATGATGGAAAGTAGTGACATTTTACAATTCAAAGAAAATACTGGAACTTTATATGTCAGTAGATGAATTAAAAGAAACAAACAAAACTACAACAACCAATCCCAACAAACAGAAAACCCACATTGCTGGAAACTACTTACAGTCAGTGCAGTTACAGTACCACACACTATGTTTCCTAATATTTTCTAGTATTTATGTAAATATTTTGTAAAATATTATTATTTGTCCTCTGATGAAAATGTAATTAATCTTTATACTCTGCATGTCCTTTAACACAAATACAACTGTTCTCCCTGGTTCTACTAGCACAGAATAAAATACAGAAGTTAACAAACCACCTAGACTGAGGCTAATAGTATAAACACATTTTCTTAAAAGTTTGCAAGGAAGCCATAAAAGATATACTCCATTGAAGAAGAAAAGTTTTAATGAGATTAGTATTTCTTTTTCGTAAAATATACATTATGCAAATTGTGTAGTAATAGGTGCTTGATAATTTCTGTATATCTCACTCCCCATCAGTATTATTTTGTGGTTTTTGCATAACCCAGAACCAGAAGCTTGAGGCTTGAAGTTTGCAATACAGGTGTGTGCTCGTTTAAAGGAAAACGGGCAAGAGAAATGAATCCAGCTCAAGAGAGATTACAAGTCAGAGTTACAATTTACAAAAAAAGACTGCAATAAATACAATGATAGAGAGAAAAATCGGTTTTAACCCACAAAAGAAATAGATGCATAGCCCAGCACCTTGGGGCACAAACAGAATGGAGTTCACTAGCCCTTGTGCTGAGCACCACGTGGTCCCACTGAGTGCAATGTAAAAGGAAAGGAAAACTTGTTGGTGAGGATGATGGTCACAGTCTGGCCAAGACTGGTAGTAACAGTCCTTTCGAGGTTCTGGTCCTCCTCTGGATCTGATGAGTAGTGCCAGAAGTCCTAAAACCTGAAGATTATATATGCTCAGGTGGGAATGCACAGTACCTCCCCCAGGGTGAAGAGTTTCACAATGGGTGTTTTAATTCTGCAAGTCATGGGATGCTTTTGGAATCCTTGACGGTCTAAGTCACTAGAGCTGCCTATTGTGCCAGTGCCTAATGGCCCATTAGCAGATGTGACCCCTCAGGCTGGTGTGAAAATGCCAATGCCTGCCAGGAGGAAAGTTGCCAGAGCTGAGTCACTGGTGTGAGGAGACACTCCCCTGCCTCACAGGGTTCTTTAAGACCCACATTGTAGCCCGAGGTGTCAGGTGTGCCCAGGGCAGCTGCTGTAAACGATCCATTTTTAACAGTCCATCAGAAATTACAGAGAGGGTGCATAATACACAGTTTTGGTTACACTCACATAGTGATAAATTGGTCCCAGCCACTATGACTAGGACACGGTGCAAGAGGGATATAAAATCATTCTCATGCTGAAGCTTAATTTCTAGTCCTAATCATCCTTACCCTATTCTGAAATGTCAAGGGGGACCCTAATTCAAAATAAAGTCTTCCTCACTAAGGAGTAAAATGAGGCTGTGAGTGTGCAACTGGAAAGGTGCAATAAAGCCTCTGAAGTGATGTGAACCCCACCTCTGGGCCCTATGGAAACAGCTATTGGCAGAGAGTACATGATCTGGGTCCAGCTGTTAAAGGAAACAAAATGCAGTAAGCTAGTATCCATATACTGAGCATGTATCTCTGAAAGAAAAAGATCGTTCCCTTCTTTAGCCAAAATGATTTTCAAACTCTGTTCAGACTGCAGCTGTGAGCACTCTGAGAAGTCCTTAACACTTTCTAGCAACATTTAAAGGCAGAACTAAGATCAGTAAAAGTTTTCTTGAAGGGCAAAAATTAAGTAGCAAGGGTAAGAATAATTAGTTGAAAGATGTTCCACTGACATACACTGACATGTATTTTCTATCCCACTGCAGCAAAATATTTCTTCACTCTCCTCTATTCCTTTGCAAAATTCACTATTGCTATAGCCCAGCAAGTTAGGCATCCTGGCCTTCTTGCTCTGGGGGAGTTGCTAATAAACGATGACTTTTTCTATGGCAACCACTGTAGAAAGGACCTAGCATCCTTGTATGTTTTCCAAATCTCATGCAGAGCAATTGTTGCTTCAGCAGTGGAAACCAGATACCACTGAGAATACCACATCTGTTTCAGAAATGTTACCATAGCAGTGCTGCTCTGTAGGGATAAGCAAATTCATCTCACCAAATCAAGCTGTGCAGGAATATAGGGATAGTTATCTACCCAGTACACACAGTGTTCTGTACTGCCAGAAATAGCATAGCTGTGAGCATACCTTGCAGCATTGATGGATTTGATGAGAAAACCATGCAAAGCCAAGGTCTGAAATACCTACACAACTTGAAGTGCCCTAAGTGGCAAGATCAGAACTGACTCCAGTATTTTGGCACCATGTTGCATTATGCACAGTCTATCGAGAGAAAAAAGGTAACTACAAATCAGCAGTGTTAAATGTCTACACAAGGTTTTAATCTTTTAGTTCCAGACAAGCATCTTCTTGACTTTTCAGGTGTTCTGGGATGGGACTTATTGGCATTTTCTACCATCAGAGCTAAAGTATAATCATTGCTCTGTTTGTTCTGATTCACCATGAAAGAAATCAGCAGATGTACATATACTCAAAGTGAGAATCTTCACTACTCATAAAATTAGCTTTGTTTTTTTTCTTTATTGTTATGCTTCTAAAGTATGCTCCACATCGCTATATTTTTTGTTTTTCAAAAACCATGTGTTAATATGAGTGGTGACACATGAATGAGTCATAAACAATGGAAAGGCTTGCAAATGATGCAGTTGTGCTAAATATAGCTAGCTAAACATGCAGAGTCTTCTGAAAACAATTGCTTTCGTTGTTAATTTGGCATGCACACAAGTCAGAAACTATCACCCCACAGACTTGGTTGCATACTAGAAAACTAAACAGCACTGACTGTTCAGACAGTTTCATCATTTCAGAAATATGAAAAGAGAACCTCACCTTCATCCTGGACACTCAGAAATAGAAATTATTATAAAAAATGGTCAATGTTTGTGAAGTTATTTTTCTTGATATGACACCTAGAAGAATAATCACAGTTAAGGAATCTTGCTGAATCTTTATGCAAAATTTCCATGGAAATCCAAGCAAGTTATAAATGTAAATTTATATGTAACCTTTGGACAAGGGCATTTCTCTGCTTAGCTTCTCTTTAAGCAGGAGGCACAAGCAAGTGTTCAATTTGTGCAACATGGTGGAGGTTTTCTGCCTGGGTACTACCATTAAATAACATCAGAATTTTTCAATCATGTATCATATACTCCCACTGTGATTTAGCTTTGCTCTTTTCACAGTGGACCACAAGACTAAGGTACTTTGCTCTGCATATTTACTTCCATTTATTAGTTGAACTGCTGGATGCTCAGGCTCTCTTATTTATGCATGAAACTGCTGAAGAGATCCTGAGCAAAATAATGAACAAGAATTCTCCCTCATCACATATACTGCATTCCTGTGGAGATTTTGCAATATGTACAGCCCTTTAAACTCTCAGGAGGATTAGAGTCTATTTATTTTAAGTGAGAGCAGTCTCAGAGGGCAAATTGTAAACTGTGAAGATTAACAAGGAGTTTTTCAAAGACATAAAGGGAAGTCCGATGCCTAACTTATATTAAGAGTCAATAGGAGTTGAACATTTAATCCCATTAGTGTCTTCAAAAAACTGCTTCTGAAAAGAAACTTTCATGCTCTCATTGAATTTTGAAGTAGTCTGAAAATTCCTGAGTTAACTTGAGTTTCAAGTTCCCTGGATAACTGAACAACAGTCAAAGGGTGTTGGTGTTTTTAAGCTTTATTTCAACTGAGATAAAATGTTGGATATGTATGAGGTGCTTTCACTTACCAGCTGTCCTTCCCTCTTATACTAAAAACCCCACTAGGTGATAGTTAACCTCTCTTTTGTAAATATAAATGATCACCAGTGATACAGTTCTCCTTTCCTCTTACCAGCTGTTTTCCTTCCTTGATCACTGCCTTTTGATGAGAGAAAGGTTTTTTTCAGCTCTCTGGTCAGCTTTCACTAGCTTGCCTTCAGCATAGTGCCTGCAAACGCCCTTTCCCTATCACTTAGGTGCACTCTTACTTTCTTGGCCTGTGTTCCCTCACAGCCCTCTGTAACAAGGGTATCATACACTCCCCAAAGGGCTGCTATTCATGTTGCACATACACGTAGACAAGCTTTCCCTATTATTCACAAAGCTCTCACAGTAGTTGCTCTGTATTTACTTACTATAGTTTAATCCATGTGAGGTGATATACCTCTCATTGTAATACTGTTATTGTTACTTAGAGCTCTGAATATAGAAGATATTTATTTATCTGTCTTCTGCCTCATGCCACTTAGTGTAAAGAATATATATACCTCTTTCTCTGACATTCTCTGTTTGAAGCCAAAGCTGGAAAAAGATTGCATAGAGATTAATCATCTAAATTTATCATTTCAAAGAGAAGGAAAGAGGACACACGGCCATGACCCACATTTTGGTGCTACTACAATCAATTTTCTCTGGTATAGTAAAGAAAAAGGCTCAGGAATGCTGAGACACATGCTCTGGTTGAATCCTGCTCTTTAGCAGAGCGAGACACAGAGAGCCAAGCATGGTGCTCAGCTGAAGCATGCTGCTGCAGTTGCTGGAAGGCCTCAGAGCAGTGCCCAGGCAGCAGAGCTTTCTCATTAAGACCAATCAGTCTATCAGGTTTTATACACTACCCACCAGAGATATTTAACTAAGAGCAGAAGGGAGAAAATTATACATCTTGAAGCTGGAAACTTCCCCATAGACTCAGCAAACAGAACAATTCAAGACTAAGGTACTAAAGTGTGTGGCTGCAAAAGCAATGTCCCAGGATCTATCTCCATATTTTCCACTCCACTTGCTCTCTGCTGCATATTTTATTGATGCTACAGCCACGGCTGTGGCACTGCTTGCGGCCAGACAAACCACATTTGACTACCCCTCACTGCAAAAGCAGGCACAGCACCTTCCCACTTGTTGGGAACTGTGTCACTGAAGGTTTACAGGCATCAACAGTCACACTGACATTTTAAGAAGAGAGGGTGAGGAGGAGAAAAGAGCCTGAGAAAAGGACACCGCAGCCATACAGATACACTTTACATGAATATCCCCAGATCTTAAGTAGTATGTGACATATGGTTTCAGTAGGAGCTACTGAAAACTCATCAGTATTTTCCATACTGTCTTCAAAACACCATCAAGAAGAATGAACTCTGTTTTTAAATCAAATTATTTTAATATGAAAAAATTGGAAGAACTGTAAAAAAAAAAAATCAGAAAAATTGACTGTTCTCATTTTCTCCTCATTATTATCCTCATAACTTAATGAGGAAAAGAAGAAAGAACAGAATATAGACATGTTTTCCAAATTCTCTGCCTTTTTCCTACTTTTCTGTCTCTCCTGAGTAAGAAGACATAAATAGATGACAGAAAAACTTTCCTTCATCACTTGCTACTTAACGCTTTCCTTTCTTTCAATGGAAAAACCTGAGCGTAAAACCAGAGCAAAGGAATTCCTCTATCATTTTAGAAAAGTTACTAATTACATTTTATAGTTTGAATTCTGTATTTTCTTACCGTGAATACTGTGCTTGACTAAGGCTTATCTAGATGAAAATCAGCAGCTTGGAAAAATAAAAATACCTCCTGTAATCTAAAATTTTTGGACCAAAAATGCAAAACAGATAAAAACATCAATTTCAGCCAGGTAATTTTTTTTAATCTATCATTTAGAATAGGAAAGAAATCAAGAAATCTAAGCTAAGGAAATTTAAATGTTGAGACATATTATTAAATAGAAATGTAAAGTATAAGTAAGATATATACTTAAAACATATACAGCATAGAATTGTATAATATAAAATTTGAATTTATCAGTTTGGAAAGTGCATCAAAAACTGGTTGTGGTAAAGAAATAAAGAACAGATCTGGAAAACATAGAAATACATTTAAAAATCTCAGAAGTAGATACATTAAAATAAACACATGCTCTTGTATGTGTTTATTTACACAAATAAACATATCTTCTTGTTGAGAGGACATAAAATTTATATATGAAATAATATCAGTGAGAAATGTTGGAAGTATTAATGTTATATCAGAATTTTAAGATATAGTGTTGCTTGTAGGACACATTTGCAAAGAGAATAACTATAGAAAACACCGGAGCAGTTTTAGGCTGCTTAAATGAAGGTATCATATTACAATACAATATTGGGGATGAACAAGATTAGGCATGGAAATAAATCTATAGCTTATGGAAATTGTTATGGCTCCATTGCCTTTTTCACTACTGGCAGCTGGCACAGCTGAAGGACAGGCTCTGGTGTTATTGCCCTGCAGGTCTATGCTCAGTTGGGGGTGCTCAGTCACCTCCAAGGGGACCTCAGAAAGCAGAAATGGAAATGGTCAGGCCACAGTAGGGCTAAATATACAAAAATTAAAAGAACTGAGTATGTATAGCTTGGCTAAGTATAGTATTAAAGGGCAAGGGAAGAGGCTCTTGCTCTGAGTGTAGGGCATCCTTTAGTAAAATACATGAATATACACATTTCACCAATAACATGAATTTAAGAAGGGGAAATTCAAATTTAATGTCAGATAAATATCCTTCCGGAAGGTAAGTTCTATAAGACTGAAATAGTTTCCAAACAGAATCAAAGAACTTGGAGATACTTAAAACACACTGGGCAAAACTCTTAGAAAATGTAAAGGAATAAGCTGCTTTACCAGGATCATAGACTAGATCATTTTAAAGATCTTTTGTCACTTTTCAGTAAGATTTCTATGGAAATCAAATTGTAATTTTTAGAATAATAGATAATGATCTAAAAATATTGAACTGTTAAAAATAACTACTTTCTTGTGAATGAGATTAATCCAAACAATGCAAAGGAATTCTAATTTTTTTTTAATGAGGGGGAAAAAAGAAAAAGAAAGTAAATGTAGAATTTAAGTCACGAGTCAAACCAGTTGTGAGTGGAAAAAGCACAGTCTGGCTGCAGTCTTCCTTAGATGCAATCTATCCTTCTGTCCAGCACAACTTCATGGGCCTGCCTAGTGTTTGTAATGTTTGTAAAGAAGGAGGACAGTCCTGTTGATGTGAGAAGTATAAGAAGAGACAAAAAAATCTGAATTTATAGATTATAAAAATGCAGCCTGAGGAGATTTATTGTTGGTATATAAAATCTTAAACAGTATAGTTAACGTCAAATGGACTTAGCTTTTTTTTCTGGGGGATAGATAAGAGGACAAGGGGCATAATTGCAAAGCCAAGAAAAACAAATTTGAAACAGATGTTATGTGTCCTATTTTTCTTTGCACAGAGCCACAAGTGTATGCAGAATAGTTTATCAGTTAGAGGCTGAAGCTTAAACACTGGAGGATCATTCAAGAAACAATTAGGACAAATGGTATCCTGAGGGGATTAGAGCATTAAAAGAAAATGAGCCTTAATAGACTGAATAGACTTCACTTAGTCCCTGAAATTTATTACGTCCATGAACCCCAAAACAAATACAGTAGCAGACAGATAAAAGCCAAAGGTAGCCTACTCACTCAGTATTTTCTTCTTTTTCCTATTTAAGTATAACTCTAGTCTTCACTTTTGCTGTTGAATGGTAACACAAATATTAAACACACAATTAAATTAGAGATATTTCAAGCCACTCAGAATCTGCTTCAGGCAAAATTAACAAGAGCATTGCCTCTGAAATTTGGTGCAGCTGTTACTAATAAAAGAGCTAGTACTGCAGGCTGAAACAGCTGGAGATGATAAGTGAAAATAGAATTAAGGCTCAGTAATGCAGGTTTGCACTCTGGAGAGAATTCTGGACATAACCTGCATCTGGCCTCAGGTCTGATGGCCTCGTTCTGTACAGGTCCCCAGTGACAGAGCATGAAGCACCTCAGCACTGGTCTCTGAGGATGGCCACACAAATTCTGGCAGATGGGAAGTTGATAGATTCAGGTGGAAGACCATCCACACGTTCAGACGTGTGAAGATGAAGGCCTGAAAGTCAAACAATGCAGAAACACAGTCCCTTCCTTCCGCCTGCCGTTCCTACCTGGGAGACCACAGTTTATTACAAATGTTTCCCCCCTTCCCCAAATGTTCTGTATCTCAGCTGTTGTTGTGTGTGTTGTGTGTGTGTGTGGTCACTCTTCCTGCCTTTTGCAAAGCACAAGCATTGAGAAGCACAATGTCACAGAGCTCTGGTCTCCCTGTTTAGGTGGTCACCTTGCACTGCAAACTCTTACACCACTTTTCACTAAAGATTTCAAGACTGTTGGTGTGCAACAGAAATAAGGAACTCTGCTACAGTGAAAAGCAGTATCCCATATGCTACATATCTTTTCTGGACTCTTAGAGAGAATGAAATACAGGTACTCCACCTCCAGCTGCCTCAGAGGCAGAAAGGAGAACAAAAGAGCACACATTGCCCTGGGGCTGTCAAATCTGATATCCTGCTCTAACAACATTTCACCACCTGCTTTGGAGGCAAATGCAAGACAAACATAAAATGACATAGCCTTGAGAGGAAGTTTTTCTCTGACCCCAGGCTAGGACTGATTGCCTGTTCCTTGCTATTCAAAGAGAATTTTAGAATGCTCTGCTATGTAAATGTAGCCCATGAATAATGGGGTATGCCTTGTCCCGGAGCTCAGTTTAGAGCACTGCTCAGGAGCACCTGCACCAGGGAATTTGCACAGAGGTTTTCAAATCTGAATGAAGAAAAGGTTTTGGAAGTGTGTGTGTAACTGTCTTAGTTTAGAGAGCTTAGAAAAATTTATAGTTAAAACAGAGGGACAAATCTCCTTCAATTTCAAAACAAATTTTAATTAAGATATGATAAATGGAAGGATAACAGTTCCTAGCTATAATTTATATATATCTATATATTTAAGATAAACAAAAACAACCAGAACTAACCAAGTAAAATAGAAGAAAAAAAAGACCAACCTGAGCAAAACCCCTTCCCTCCCCCAGTCTCTGTCCCTGGCAGGCACGGAGGTATTTTACAGACCGCAGGTGATGAGATGAGTAGCCGGTGCTGGGTCACCC
>VXAU01001952.1:0-128613 GCA_013399695.1 Formicarius rufipectus | reverse complement strand
CCTCTTCTGGACCTGAAGAGAGTTCCCTAGGCCCAAAAATCCTCTGCTTATATTCACTTAGGCTCCGCCCAGTCCTTCCCCCAGGGCGGAGACTTAAACAATGGGTGATTTACTCTGTGAGATAAACAGTGACCTATTTTTGATACCCCTGATGGGCCATTAGCAGACATGACCCCTCAGGTGGGTGTGGAGGCAGAAGAATTTCCTTATCTCACAGAAGTTCCAAAACACCCAGCCTGCAGCCTGAGGGGTGTGCTGTCCCTTAGACAATAGCTGCTAATGTGCCATTGTGAGCAGTTCATGGGAAAAAATGGCATAGAGGCTTTAGAATACACACCCACACAGTGACAAACTGACCCTGGATACTAAAAACCAAGACAGTAACAAAGGACAAGGTGGCTCCTGGATTTGAAAAAAATACAGTCATTCTCTCCAGGCTCAATTAGTGCTGGGACAGCACAGACCCAGCTAGTCTGCAGGCTAAAATGCCTGAGACAATACCACGAACTGAAGACCTAAACCACAGGAAATAAAACCTAAATGAAAATTTCTTTTATGACTGCACTGAGGTTGACTTACAACCTACCAGGATGAGCTGGCCTTCTATCTACTTTGGGCAGCTACAACTATTTTCCTTCCCATGGACAACTGAGAGACCACTCAGGAACTGAGGCTGATTATGTCATTAAATAGATTCAATTATATATGTTCCCAAAGCTTGGCCCTGTGATAGAGGAGAAAATAAGGATAACAAGAAAAAAAAAAAAAAGGCTTCTTTTGGAACTTGAATGAACATTATGAGATTGCAACAGTGAAGTGTTATGAGGTGTCCCTTTGGATGAGTGCTGGGCCATGCAGAGTCTTTGAGATTTCTCCTTCCTGAAAAACTAAAAATAAGCAAGACAAGTATCTTAACAATTAGATAACAGGACAGTAATTCACTCTAGCAAGCTTAGCTGCTAACAGTGAGAAAAGTGGGTAAGAAGGTGGTTCACACATCAGTTACTCTCCTGCTATCATCCTTCTCTTGCCATGAGCTGTTCTGCTGTGGGGCCTCAAATCACTGTGCAAGCCCTTCAGACTCCACAGCTCCATCTAGCATTACAGTATGTCTACTCTTCCCTAGATATAACCTTGAGGTCTCTGCTGTATGATTTTTACTGTTTTAATAATTGTTGACTGCTTCTGGGTTGGAGGAAGAGGAGGAATTTAAGTCCTCCCTTATTCCTTCATCCCCCAGAAAACTCCCACAGTATCAGCTACAGGCAGGAGATGTCAGCCACCACAATGGGTACAGTTCAGAGAATAGGTAGTGATAGAGTACGTGGAGAGCTTCGTTAGGAGGATGTTCAGGGACAACGGTAGCACCGCAGAGAACCAGGAAGATCAGGAGGACATAAGGTTCTCTGAAAGAGATTATTGAAGAAAAGAACATAATTCTGGAGAGAAAAGTATAATGAAAGATTGAAAGCAGATTGTATAAGAATTGTGATGAGACTGTAGTAGAAGTTAGACCTAATTTTTGAGACAGCCAGGATGACAATTTGGAGCTCTGTTTGCATTAGGAATTGCAGAAGGTTTTGTAATCAAAATAGTGGGAAATAACTTACAGCATCTTACTCCTTAGGTGCTTTCTCCCAGAAACCTGTTCTGTAGTAGGGAAATATCCCTTCTAGGGACTTTAAATAGGCCCTCTGTTATTATACAGGACTTGTCCTCCTTAGGACACCTGCCCAGTACTGCCTTGGTACTCATCTCAATCTCTTCTTGCTTTTGCTACTTAATATATGTTTCTACTCACAGCAAGTTCAGGTATTAATAATAAAGGAGAACATGCAATTGTCTTCATTTCATTCATATAAGTGTCACATCTTTACATAGAACATGGCAGTTCTCAGAGGAGGATTGTATATTTATTGCATGTGGGAGATTTATTGCAAATAGATTAAATTTGTAAAGAAGTCAATTGACAAGAGACACATGAGCCAAGAAGAGCAAAGCTTCCATCTGTAGTAATCACTGAGGTTGGCAAGAGTGAAGCATCTAAACATAAACTGTTCAGTACCAGATTCCCACTGAGCAGTACCTGGTTCTGTGCAGTCAACAGGCTGGACTTCAGCCCACAGCTCTGTAGCTGAGTCTGCTCATAAGTCTAGCAGCATCTTACTGTACACATAGGACAGGGGAAAGAGGGGATTTTATCACATTACTTGCTTTTCTTTGATTCTGTCCCTTCTTTCCACACCACATCTTCAGTGCATGCAGCATCCTCTCTGTTCCAAGATTCCCAGCGTATGCTGAACAAGCAGGCACTTTCCTGCCTCTGTACCTTCAGTATTTATTCATTAATTCACACAGGACTGTGTTGACTTATACCACTAAGGATCTGATTTCTCTTCCTTTTAAACACTACAATTCATTTGCAGCTTTTCTCCTTATGTCCATGTATAACAGTCTTGATATTTTTAAGTTTTCAATTTAACTGTTTTTTTTTTCCTTGGGACACTACTGCTTTTCCATATCAGCACAAATGTTCTGAGGGAAAAACAGTCTTAACCATTCCATCTCTGCCTTTCTTTCCCCTTTTCTTTACCCTTAGCCAAGCACACAATTTCCAGTGCCCTATTCCTAAGTTTGATAAAAGCATCTCTCTTTAAACTTGCATTTTTTCATTACAGCAAACACCTCAAAATGATAGAACTGAGCCTAAGAGTTAGTGCTAGCTGAAGCACAGCAATTCCACATTTCCAAGTTGACAGAACTGGTTTTGCTTAGAGGAAAGCATTTGTCAGCACTTCATTTCATAACGACACACACAGGTCCCATAGCTTGTAATAAACTAAAGATATTGCATAGCCTTTCTACAAGCAACACATTTCTGTTGAGAATCGAGATGTCAGGAATAATTTATACTCTTCTCTTTTTGTTCCCCTGACTATACCTAAATAAATATCAGACATCCTGTACAGCCTACTTCCTATTAAATACTGTTTATTAACATCCATTAAAATTAATAGGTTTTTTATCCTCTCACCATTAATCATTTTAAAATATGCTGTGTTTGTTGTTAGTGCAGCATGACAGGCAGTGAAGACCCCTTCCCTCCTGCTTTAATCTCTAACAATTACATTGCAGTGGCATCCTTTGGGACTGCAGAGTTTTGGATACATCAGCATTTCCTTTCACCACTCCCTATTTTCATTCCTAAAATTATATTCCACAGTCTTGACACTCTTCACAGGAAATGTGAGGTCATGCATTTGATTCTCAAATATTTTAAATGTGTCCATTTTTAACTTAAACAGGAGGCATTGGGAAAAAGAAGAAAAAAAGGAAAAAGAAAAGAAAAAAAAAACCAAAACAAAACAAAAGCCTATTGCAGTGTAAGATTTAAGCCCTGCAGAATTCTACATAAGTAGATCTCTGCAAGCATGTCTAAATGAAAGAATTAAGGCCTGTGTTTTAAACAGTATCACAAAAATCAACAGATTAACAGAAACTTCAATCATTAGGAATTCCAGAAGAAGTCAAGCTAACAGTTGCAGTTTTTCAACATAAATCCACAACGGGGCATATGTTCATCGCAATTGAAAAATGTATTCATGTTCATAACTGCTCCCCAGAACCTGTCTCAGGTCACACAACATCTGTTGCAGCTTTTGAGACCTCAACGAGGATCTGTCCTTCAAGGCCAACACACACACCAAAACTGTGCTGAGTTTGTGGAGAGAAAAATGCACTGCAAACAGTAGCACTGAAATACTAAGCTTTTTTTAACTGAAAGTTAATGTTGTCTACAGACAGCATTAAAATGTGTAAATATTTTATAACATATTACTATGCAATTCTACATACTTCTTACACACAGGGCTCATACAGAGCAGCAAACAGTGATCTGAGGTTACAGACCAATATGGATACAATTCCATATTACTTGAGGAATAGCTTACGACTGAGTAATTAAAGACCATATTGAGATGCATATGCTCCCCTGAGTGAAGCAAATGCTGTTGACAGTGTTCATGTCTACAAACAGACGGAGATTGAGGAGATGCAGAAGGGGGTGTTTTTTCAGACTTGGAACATGCCCAGAAGCTATCATATTTACTTTTGTGCTTTTAGAGACATGCTATTGCCTGCAGGACCAAACATGCAGCACGTTAGATAATTTCTTCACTGCTGTCACATGAGGAAAAAGGAAATACAGGATATATAATGATGGTATACCTGCTGGCCGGAAGAGCCTTTCAGTTCCCATCAGACTCTATAGAAACTGAGGATGCCTGATACATCATAGTCTCGGGTATTATGGAAGAAAACCTCCAATTCTTGGGCATGGAATGTAGCCCAGCAAAGGTGACTAATACAAAAGGGAGGGGGAAGAAATACACCACACAAAACCCTGAACAAACATATTGTCATTGTAATCCCAAACTGCTTCTTTCTGCAAGCCATTCAAGTACCAGGAGCTAGGAGATCACAACCACTTGCAGAGGTGCCTTGGAAAATACAGTAACAAACAAAGCTTCTACTAGTGATTCCAATGACACTTAAATTATTTTTTTACTGATTCTGACTTTTTTCATATTTTGCTTCCACTTTTCACTGAATTGACTGTTTTGATAGCAAAATAATATTTCTTTTAAGAAAAACGACTTAACACAAGCAAGGCCAGAGACTGAATGTGCTCTGGATGGGTGACTGAGGTTCATCAATCCTCACCAGATTACAAAAAAGTGAAACCTGAAAAATAAAGGGTGACTGTTTTCTACATCAGCATATAAATCTATAGTAACCCAATTAGTTTTACTATAATTATTTTTTCATAGAGGCTGAGCAAACACTCCAGAGACGAGAAACGGTGTGAAAATCCATCTCAGAGAGGTTTGAGAAGATTTTTGCTGAGAAACCAAGTTTATTAGCCAACATTCAGAGACAACCAGGACAAGAATGTGAACTTTCTTGGGATATTCACAGTGACAGTAACAAATTTTAAGGAAAACCACAAGGGAAAGAAATTTTGTGTCAGAACTTTTTATGTCCTTGTAAAGTTTAGCATTTAATACCTGCTGTCCCTCGGGGCCAAAAGCACCTTGGATGGACTGCTGTTGCAGGCAGGAGAAGAGGCAGGAAGTACCAGTGTCACTCTAACCCTGCCAAGTGCCTCTTCTTCATCCCCAGCCGGTAGGGGAACACACTCATCCTGCTTTCAGGTGAAAAGGGAGCACAAAAACTGTGTGGGGGAACCCATCAGTCCCTCTGCCCATCCATCAGACCCCATCCATCTCATCTTCCTCACACAGCCTTTGTAATGTTGGGCAATTCCAGCTGCATTTGGCAGAAGAAACTGAGTCCTAACCATTTGGGAAAAGGTAATTCCATCTCCCAAGTAATCTGACATTAGCTTTACAAGGCAGAAAAAGGGTGGCTTCAAAGGCCAGCATCTCTCAGTCCCTGTGATCTCCTCCAGCTCACACAAGAGGTACCAAGAGGGAAGCAGCAGATCAAATAAATCTGAGGACATGGCTGCCATCCCACCAACATGTCATCTAGTCATGTGGTTAATAAGACCTTTTGAGGCAGATGCTTCTTTTCCTTCTAAATGGAAAAATTACACCAACAATCAGAAAAAAAGGGACACACTACTTATAACAGGTAAATGAAGACATTTTATGCCATTCTAAAAGGATCCATAATTCATTCTTAACACACCCGACACCAAAATTTTTCTACTTTGAGTATGCTTTCTATTCCATTATGATGACACATCTATAAAGGTTTATAACTTAACAAAACTGAATTTAGCTTAAAAAATTTAGGTCCAGGTAGTGTAATTTTGCTGCAGCATTTTATTATCTTGAAAATTTGCCACTGAGAGCTGAATACATAAATTAGAGGTGCAGATACAGAATATTACTATGTCCAGAAATGTCTATCATATGGGAAGGAATGAAGTAAATAATTACAAAGCAATTAAAAAAATACATAGTCATATGAACTGCTGCAAATAAGATCTGCAAGATATGTTTCCAGTCTCATGGAATCAGGTCATTAGAACATGTAAACTTAGGGAAATTGATTGACATAATGACAGCACAGCACAGAATACTGTATTCTGCTTCCTTGCCTAAACTCTTCCAGTTTACCAAGTGCATGTGGATAAAATTCCAGATTAAACTTTGTTTAACTGGCTTTATTAAAAATAAAAGGCTATTAATCTATCAGTCATTTTCATGAGGTCAAATGCTTTATGAGATCACCAGGTTAAATAGAATGAAACAAGCTACTTCCTCAACTCTAAGCACAGAAGACTTGTCCCACATAATGCACAACTGCTTCATGTGCAAACAGCTGAGACCGGCAGAGTTGGGCTTTGAGTTCCATGATGTGTAACTACTGATTGCATGGCAAATGTCTGAAATCTAGATTTCCTTTTAATACAAGTCAGTTTCTAAACTGTAGTAATCCTTGAATGAAAGAAAAGAAACACTGAGGATTCAAGGAACAAATAGCTGGTGTCAGCTGTAGAAAGATGAGTGTAATAGAAGTCAAATATTTGTAAGATATCTATGTCTTTCTGTATTCTGGTAGGGTGGTCCATGATAAGCAGGAACTAGTTAATGAGTAATGTTAGCAAAAATGTTAGCAAACCTACACAGAAACACTACAGCTGGACTTTATTGTGAAGAGGGTCTGAATATAATCCACAATGGTTTAGGCATTTACCTGTAGTGGCTCTGTTAGACATCTAGCACAATTGGACATTATGGGAACATTGAGAGGATTTAGCTCATCTAAGAGATAAATTACTTTTTGAAAATAAGGTGTCCCAGTTCAGCTTTTTAAGTGTGTTTGCAT
This sequence comes from Formicarius rufipectus, assembly GCA_013399695.1. Classification (NCBI taxonomy): domain Eukaryota; kingdom Metazoa; phylum Chordata; class Aves; order Passeriformes; family Formicariidae; genus Formicarius; species Formicarius rufipectus. Next base: position 121,755 of record VXAU01001952.1, on the reverse strand, counting down.
TCATCCATTGCACACCTACATTAAAGCTTTGTTATATATCATCGTAATTACATCAGCAACCCCTACACCTCCCACCCAGAAATGAGTGGTCACACTCATACCTCCCTAACGATGAAAATGTCTCCCTAAGTTTCACCCACTTGATGATGTAAAGCCAAAATCCTACAATTTTGCATGTAACTTGCATTTCCTTAGTATAAATGACATTTAAGCCACTTTGGAAAGTAGGTCATAGACTTCCATCTTATTTCAAGCATTAAAAATGTTTATGACTTGACTTTAAAAGCAATTTTTCCAAAGTCACTTATACAGAATGTTGTTTTAGCATTGCTCTCTAAAGCATTCTGAAAAATGAAGGCTGTCTGTTGCTCTATTGCCTTTTTCCCTCCCAAGAGCAGCAGTTCCCTGCCATGTATTTTTCTGTTCCAAACCTGATCATTAGACTGGACAGGAGTCTAATAATAACTAATTACTTGTGTTATGCTTTGTACATCCATGCAGCAGAGCCTCAGCACTGTATGCAGTACACTCTCCGTTAGTTTTTCTGCTTTCTGAAGCCCAGCATGATGGCAAATTTGAACTAGTTATCCTTTTACAGAGACTCCCTCTAGAATCTTGGGGGGAAGGATCAACTCTGTGTTTATCGGCATGTTATATGTGCATACATACGTGCATCTTTGTAATCCATGCATTTCTATATAATTTTACTATGTTCAAAAATCAGGTAATTGGTAGCGTAGAATGTTCAAAAAGTCTTAGCACAGGTCTATGCCCTGAACGCCTCCTCACAGGTGTCTCCAGGGAAGAAGGCTGTAAGCATGCAGTGGTTTGCTGAGCTAAGGAATCAAAGGTGACCAGACACCATGCCATATTATTCTTTTGCACATGGTCAGAAATAAGCACAACCTATTACTTTGATAGGTCGTGGTCTGATGTTGCTGCTGAGGAATTTTATTAAAGGCTTGTAAGACTGTAGAAGAGAGAAAACATTCAGTGAAGTATTTTGTGTAATTCCTTAAGGTCTCTGTTAGGTTTCTGGAAAACTGTTGGTTCATTCAGATTCAATGCTATACAAATTTGACACAGAACATGTCTCTAGATAATTATTTTCTTCTCTTTTAATACACAAGCTGACCTAGCTTTTTTGTGTTTTCCCTTCCCTCTTACCCCATTGTCCTTTCCTAAACACTATTGTCCTTAGAAACCTATGATGCTACAGCTCCAGTCTTGCTGCAAGGCATGCTTGATTCAAAGCCAGCACAAGGAATCTGGTGTTTGATGCCAGGCATCTCCCCTCTGCACTCAGCTGGAATTCTTTCTCTCTTCCCTCATCCCCCAGTCATAAAATCTAAAATTAATTCCACTGGGCAAATCAGCAGACATGTGTGTGATAGTCTAAAATTAATCTTATTTGCTCATGTATTTTATAGGAGGCAATCTCACATTTTATAGAACTATCCAATTTTTGTCTCTCATGGCAAAAATAGGGAATTCAGCAGTATTATCCTTCACTCCAGTGTGTTCCCTGTTTAACAAGCCTCTACTCATTTCCTAATAATTTTTTAGTCATAAGAGGATGTGAAGTTGATAGTGAGGTAGAAAACATCATGGTTTTCTTCATGGAGGATATCCTGTCTGCTCATTAACTCTACAGAAAGCAACACAGCACTGCAGCTTGAGTTAGTTTGGATATTAGGAAAAATTTCTTCACAGAAAGGGCTGCCAAGGATTGGAAAAGGCTGCCAGGGAAGCGGTTGAGTCACCAACCAGGCACTTAGGGACAATTCAGGGGTGGACTTGGCAGTGCCTGTTTGGATTCCATGATCTAAGAGGTCTTTTCCAAACTAAACGACTCTATGATTCTAAGTATACCTTATTATGCAGTCTTGAGATTTGTATTAAAAGCAAAGGAGTTAATCTGAGTCATTATAAATTTAATTCCCAGCCCAAGAGACGCATTAGTATTGGTTTCTGGTTTTTTGTAAAGCAATACTGTGCTAACTGCCAAATCCTTAAAGCCTATGGGCTTCAATCATAATTTTTAAGATCATTTCTTTGTTTACAGTTCATTGTCCCAAAGGTGATTAGCTGTTTTGCTGAAGGCTACTTTGTTATTCTGCTGCAAGGTTCTGGATGAACTTCCAATTGGATTAGAAATTCCTTCTTTTGTAGCCAACAGCAGCACTTGCAAGGGTTGCTTTTATGCATGTGTATGACAGCATCCAAGCTTTGGGACTAGTGCTGACAGCTCTGCACCCTCTTGTCATGCACTCCTACTTGCAAGTTTCATCAGAGTTAATTCACTGACCATAAAAAATAAAATGCTGAGCCATTCACTGCCACCTTAGCTCAATAACTGATTTCTGGGGAATAAATCCAAATGGTATGCAGCTTTTTATAGTGCTTTGGAGCCACTATTAACTTCTAGAATGTAACTAGGTAGCATAAAGAAAGTTTGTGTTTTATTTTTAAATTAGAGAAAGAGATTAAAAAGCTAGTCTAAATCCACTGGTGTGCCGAGAATCATTGATTCCTGAGGCTTTTGTACAATCACCACTTTATATTCTGCCCATACCCTGGAAGAATAAATGTTTAGAGTCCTAAACTGAGCTAAAATTCAGTTTGTATAGGCACACAAAAATACTTTTTCTCATCTAAACTATTATTCATCTTAAAAATCAAGTCAGAGTCCTCTTATATACTGAAGTGAGCAAAGTTAGGCTGAAAATCTCAGGATAGAAGGCATTCCCTTTTACACTTCCAGTTGTCTGGAAATAGCCCAAAAGCAGATATATAGAAAGACAAACATAATGAGAAGTCAGCCAAGCTCTTTCAAAGGTTCAAAAAGAATTGAACTTGGTTTTGAGATGAAAGCTTTTATTTCATGTTCAGTATTGGTATTTTTTGAGATATTTTGTCCTGAAACTCAGTATGCATAGGTGCTTCATCAACACACGCTTAAAGCACCATCACATGAATGTATTTATGATCCTTTGAACTCTTATGAGTTTTTCTTCTCAGATCTGTACAAAGCAGATGAAAAATCTGAATGTATCTCAGATGCTGTATTAGACATTAAATTTCACAGAGCAAATTCACAGGATATTCTGAGCTGAAAGGGACACATAACGATCATCACATCCAACTCTAGAGCGAATGGCTCATATGGGGATTGAACCCAAAACCTTTATGTTATCAGCACCATACTCTAACCAACTGAGCTACTCCCAGGGTCAACAAGTGCATATGAATCTTGTAATGAAAGTTGCTTCTTTAATAATCCTAAAATTGAATTAGAAATTGAGCAAGCAAGAATAAAAAGTAATTCTTGAGCTATTTCTAAATAACTTCTGTATCCTTTCATCTCATCATGGATATATAAACACTTAGTAAATATACACGCCTAATGCCTCTTACAAACTGCATACTCCTAGCCTGAACCACATTTTCATAGACAAATTCATAAAATACTGTCAATTCAACTTAAAAAGGAAAAAAATGGTATAAATAAAAGTAAACCAATAATACCAATGTTTATTTAAAACTTTGTAACCAATATTGCATTAAGGCACATTAAAATACCCCTGTAAAAGACAGAAAAAACCTTTCTATTTTCTAATTTAAAAAGTCCACATATGATCTGCATTCTTATATGTTCATCAGAATCTGCATTCTATTACTCAGCATTTAAACATTTCACCTAAATTGTGTCCCTGAATCTTTCACTTCTTTCACAACTATCAACTCTGTGTTTGGAAGATTTTCTATAATGCATGTTTCTCTGGCTCCTGATGGACTAGGTTAGACTGGGAAGGGTTTCTGTTCTGTTACAGCAATAACAATGTGTTTATATAAAACCACTCAGGCAGGGAAATGCCATGACTTGACAGAAAGTCTTGGAATCTCCTCAATTATTATTACGCTGCAGTCATACAGCTATCTTTTAATTTTTTTCCTTTTTTTTTATTTTGAAGGGGATAATCAAAATGTTTATTCTGAGAAATATACATCCAATATTTTAGGCTGAGCCACTTAATTAAATTTTACTGAAGAGCTAAATGGAAACATATTTTGAAGTAATTTCATCTAGAAATTATTTCATCAAAAAAGGACTTACATTAAATTTTCAAAAGCCTGGATCTTGACGTCCTCCTTTAGTTTTCAATCCAAAAAATGTTTAAAATTGCAGTGTATATAAGCCTATTTAAATACAGTAAACAAAAATCTCAGTCTGAATGATTTGAGCCAAAAATGAAATAAAACAGACAAGACCTTCAGCTGGTGGATAACTTCATTGCTTTTAGCTAATGTTTCTTTTATTTATACCAAGCAATCATCACTCTCTTCTTTGTTTGTCCTTTTTCTACTACTCCTCTGCAGATTCAGGAAGAGAATGAATTAAACTTTAGTCTACATGGATTTTGCCTCGGAGAAGACCAAAGAAGATTTCAATGTTCACCCTCACATAGAAGGTAGACACAGATCTGAGACGGAGTTAAGAACTGCAACACATTACCTACCATTAACTTATATGATAGAATTTCTATATATGATTAATGAACAGAGAGAGAAAAGCACCTCAGACTTAAATTCTCAAAAACAAAGTATGACGTAATCCAAGTAAGCTAACAGAGATACACTTTAATAAGGCACAGGTCCTTGATGCCATCCATCTCTGAGGCATCAGCTCCACAAAATGAGTTTAGTGAAGCAGCTGAGCTAACTTCAGATTTACTTGCCAACTGCTCCTATGAATGACAACCCTAACCTTACTCCCTTTCCTCTTCTTCCAGTTCTGACAATTATCTGGTCCCTCAGTGATCAGCTGAAATCAGTAAAATAGTCGTTTTATTGATCAGTTAGTTTGCTGCCAAATTCAGTGAAATGAGCCAATGCTCTGACAAAATCCCAAACTGTTGCAAAGTACAGGTTGTGAAGGTGGACACAGAGCAGACAAGGGGAGGAGAGGCAGAATGATCCCTTTTATATCACCAAATTATCAGATCAACCCTGCTTGTCTCATCATTTTCTGAATTTCAGGAAGAAAGCTTCCTTTGATCATGATTCTCAAGTCCAAAGAGTGGGGTGAAAATGGATGTTTAACCAGTTCTGTTAAAACATTTTTACTAGTGATTTTGACTGTGTGTTTTATTCAGACAGCTCTAGAATAAGGCACCTTCTCAATGAGGTACTGAGGACTGCAGTTTTTGGCCTTCAATTTTTTAATCTTAAAAGCAGTATCAGAACAAACCAATCACAGTACAAAGTGCAACTTTATTTCAATAACAATAGTATCAGACATATTTAATGTGATTGTGCTTCTGAAACCTTTAGCAAGGCACCACTTAAAGACCACAGGGCCCCAGTGAACTGGAGTGCACCATCCCTCAGGTGCAGCCCCCTGTAAGCAGAGCAGCTTGGGTCCAGCTCAGTGAGACTGATTGCTCAGACAGCATGGCACTAGTGACTCTTTCCCCTAACCCAAGTAAGGATAATAAAATAGGCAATACGTGTGTAGTGAGACAGAAACAAGGATGCAGAGAGAGAACAATCATGCATCTCCTTAAAATACCCTTTTAAATGTGAATGACAGTCCTGCAGAGAAGGCAAGAATCAAGATAGGGTGATCATGAAGTAAGTATCAGAACAAAAGTCTCCTAACACCCACCATTTATCTTGAGTAATTTACTGGCTGAGAATAGAACAGAGCCATCACCAGAGAAAGGACGAAACAACCCATTATGATCTTGTGTTTCTTAGGACATAACTGATTCAGTTTGTCACTCTACAAAGGGAAGAAACACTACCCAGAAGCATCATTTAGTCTTGGGATGAACACTCAGCACTTACAAAATCTCTAAATAACTTATCCCACTGAACTCCCACTGGCAACCTGCTCTACTGTGAGCCCTTCACCATTGGTATCTTCTCTTCTAGGGAAATAAATCTAGTGTGGTGTGTCTAAACTATGCGCAGTGGTGAGCTAGTAGAGGAATCTCAGCACCCGTGTACATTTTAAGCAAAAGTGTAAGAGCCTGAACAATATGCTGAAATACCCATCAAGGAAAGTGCCCTGAGGTTTCCTATTTCAGGTCAAGGGCATGACACCAAAAAGTAATGCATGTTAGTCCCAAATGAGGATACTGTTTATTGCCCAGCCTTCTTAACCTGAGACATTTTTTATTACTGTATTCTCATAAACTTCCTCATTAAAAATTGGAACACAATTTTGAAATAAAATATGATAAAACTTCAGAGAAACACCCACCTGGGTTCTAGGCCTGAGCAGCTGCATAAGCCATCTGTGCATACCATATGTTTATTTCTTGATTTAGGGTGAATTAACAAGGCTTCAAGGTAGACTGGATAGCTACAACACAGTTAAGAAACTGCTTTCCTGCATACTTTCTTTAAATCTTCTTTTTATTTTCCTGTGGTGTAATTTCTTTCTTCCCTGTCTATTGATAGCAAGCAGTGCGTATGAAAAAAAGCATTATCCAGTCCCAGCCTGGAGCAGATCAAACACTGACTGTTCAACACCTGTTGACAATTGATGTTTGGTTATTTTTGATATATTCCATTTAGTCCAATGTTTTAGTGCTCTCTGCTAAACAGAAAAATTTAAAAAATAATAAAAAAAAAAAACAATTAGAAGAATGTGTTAATGCAATCAAGTGCAGCATATCTTAGCCTCAAGCCATGCTTAACTTTACATACTGCAAAACAGTCCTGAGCCACTTTTCATAGTGCTACACCTCTAGTATCAGGTTCCACAATGTAAGCTCACATTCACCCAAGATTTGGAAGCCACATGTTAAAGTTGGATCAAATTTCACTTGAATGCAGATCAAAAGCTTCAAAGAGCTCAAAACACATTTTAAAAACAACCCTGTGGATCCAATGAAATTTCATTTTGCATGTGGAGATTTGTTTAAATCCCAAGCAATTCAGAATTGCCAGAGTATGGACCCACATGAACAGAAGCCAATAAAGTTCCTGTTTTCTTTGGATTCTCTCTCTCACACCAAATATCAAACATGCTTTTTTTCTTCTGCCAGTTAGGATTGTAGCTTGTTAGCAACGTCCTGAGCTCAAGAGATTTTCAAGTGCTGTAGCTGAAATTGCTGCATTTCCTATTCTGCAGTGTATTATGAACACTTCCAGAAACAATATAGTAATAATCAGGTTATTGGCACTAATAATCCAGCTACACAACATCTAAAATCTAGTATCTACAGTATGTGCTGTATCTATAATAGTTTTGTGAGTCCATAGAACATCCATAAAATACATATTTTAAATATTTTTAATTCTTGTTTAATTACTTAATATAAAGCCAAAGAAATTAAATTCAATATAACGAGGGTAGACAAGACAAACTAAGTAGTGTTTAGTAACCATGTCTTTCCAAGATGTTGTAAACAAGCTACAGCTGTGGCTTTTGGGAAAAGAAATAGTTAGAAGATTTTAAAAATAAAGCTACTTGGTGCACAATAAAATTACTAAAAGGATGTGTACATGGGTGTCTAGAGAGTCAGTATAACGAAAAGTTTTAGAATGTCAAAAATCTTGCTACTTGAAATTTGTCAGAAGTAGGTATCAGCTACATAGGGATGTGTTCAGAGATAAGTGTGGATTAATTCTAGTCATGTGTGCAATTTCCACCGGATGAGTGGATCCAGTCCACAGTATCTATGCTTGATATCGCTTTAAAGATCTGTTGCTCTTTGTGGAATGATCTTCGCAAATCTCACAACAAATATTTTCAAAGACTTTCACCATCCTGAAGAGCAGAAATAGTGCGGTACCAGCTGGTGTTGCTTGGTTGTAATAACACTAAAAATGAAACTCAGAAAAATACTGTGTTTCCCATATCGTTTTCAACTAAATGCAAAAGTGTTAATATATGCATTTATATATGGAAATTTAATGCTACACTTTAAGCATTCTATAATGAATCAGAGATTTCTGATCAAAAGTATTATTTTAGTTGTAACCACCTACACCGGCAGAATTTACTTAAACTACTTTATTCATTCACAAAGAAAACTTAACTACCCAGTGGCATGGCTTCACCAAATGCAAAATTCAGAAAAAAATGTTCTGTTGGAGAAAAAAAACCTAAATTGAGTACCTTGCATCTATGTAGTTTTATAATTTCATCATAGCCCATTGGATGGTGGTTTAAATCAAAAGGACTCAAACAGGTATCCTCACACTTGATACTTTCCTGGGGGCATGGGGCTAGATCTGTATTACAAAAATTTCTGTTTCAACAGCACAACTTGGTCTGCATGCCAAAGAGTGATACTTTTCAACAGTCTTTTTAAGCCACATCCCTCTCTCAAAAGAAAATGTTAATTTTCTTAGCCTGTACAGCTCAGTAATACCAAATAGGCTCATTATCATCTATTATCCAATCATTACATTATCACTTCTTTACATTTCACTGAAGTTTGTCATGAGCACAAAGAACACAACTTTCCATCCCTTGTCTCTGTTTTCTCAGCCCCGAACTTCCAACACGTCCTTTCTCTGGATGCCTGCACAAGTATTTAGTGTCAAGACCAATACCTTTCTCATTATCACATTAGATTCAACAAGTTGACAAGCAGCTGCAGGTGATGACTGCTACTGAGCTGAACTGTTTCATAGCTCAGGTCTTGGCACTGCTTTTGTCACATGGGCTCTCAGAAACTGGTAATGGCTGATTGCCATGTTTAGAAGGCTCACTTTCTTCTTTCACGTATACGTGGGACTCTAGCCAAGATTTTAAAAGGTAAAATCCTAAAAAGAGTTAGGCAAGCATTTCCATTTGCAAGAGTCTAAGCAAATGCTTTAAAATCAAATTGATTCTGTTTGTTATTAGATACAGATGTAGATATAGCCACCTTACTTTTTAAGAAACTACTGTTTCAAATCCTGGCTAGCTTCATGGCTTGCAGTCTTCCAGCCACAACACCAGACACTGTAGGCTGTGTCATGTACAAGACAGACATGATGCCATCCTGGACACAGAAGGTACACATGTGGGCTACCATTCTTCCTTTGGCAGGAGTAGGTTGGAGAAGTAGTTAAGAACAGAGAGCCAGCGACATGCATGTCTATGTGCCTGCACCCAAACTGTCACCCCAAACCTACATGGAGCTAATAAAATAGATCCCCAGCCCTCAACCTGGACTTGTAACTTCGTGCAGACCACCAAGCCTGTAAGGCTGAGCAGCAGCTAACTTTATTCTCTACACCTGATTTGATTTAGGTGACAGTCTTGTCTCTGTTTAAATCCCTTTGGTAAGTGATCTAGTTAGTATTTCCAGCATACGACTCCTCCACAAAGTGGAGTGTCCTCTATTTTCCTTCAGAATACCATAGAGAAAGATAGACATTTGTTGTTTTCACATAAGCTCCCACTTGCTCCTGTGCTCATCTTGGCAGTGGGAAGCAAGGGTTCCATAAGCTTCTCTGCCTAGAGAAGGCAATTACCACTTCCCAGGAAAGTACTCAAACTGTCAATTCTAAATGTTTATGAATAGGAACATAGATCCTATTGGATACGAACTGAAAATGAAACTTTACAGGATCAGAGGAAAAGGAAGAAATGGCAATGCCAGTAAAGATTTGACTTTGTAACCCAGAATTTATAGCATTTAGCCTGGACTAGTGTATCTGTTATGTGGTCACAGCTTCTACAGTCACAGCTTCTACTGTTACAGTGTAGCGAGCAACTGTCTAATGTAAAATGCAGGAACCACTCAGGAGAGAGACGCAAGTCCAGAGCCCCTAGATGGAATCATGCTTCAACACCTTTCTCTAAGACAGTATGCAAGTAAACTAGATGTTTTTATGACCATTAGCCCGGCCCTGAGGTCATGTGGCCAAGAACAAGCCACATCAATGCATCTAAACATTTTTAACTTCTAAAATGAGATGGCCACATGCAGACTGACAGCTGGGAAAAGTCCCTGGCCTGCAATAGCTCCCAAATCAAACAGGAGAACTGTTTGGAGAAACAGAAGGTCAAAGCCACACAGCTGTCCAGAGGACTTTTCAACACCTGGCAGCATTGCCCACAGCTGTTTAATCCATTCATGCAAAATATGCAGCTTGATTCCTTTTTGCCAGCAGCATAGTTCCCACACAGGAGGGTGCCCCTATGCCTCTGTAGCCTATAACCTGGTCATTGTAGACCTGCCCACAGGGAGATTTGCGGGTCAGAGCCACCCTGGAAGCAGCAGGTGAAAGACCTGGACTCTCCATAGTGGCCTAGCTCTAGGGCTGTCGGGCAAAGACAACATGCCTTTGTGAAGCCTTATTTTAACAGGATGGTATGGCCTGCATTGTGCCAGGTGCTGGACAAGATGGCTTCAGAGTTCTCTTACGACCTAAATTACTACTCTGTGATTCTATGATACAGTTACATTTTCTCACAGTTACTAGCCAATAAGTGAATGTTACGTGTGCTTAGACAGGAGTCCTTTAACAGTCTCTCCAATCAAAGATACTGCATCATGCACAGACACGTACACTAGAAATCCTCCTTCTCAAGAGCACTTGGTGAATGACCTGATTCCTGGAATGAGGAAACTGCGCACAACCTGTGCCATTGGGCAAATGCAGATGCACAGGGCTGGGGGTTGGAAGAGGATGTCTACTTCATGTCTACACTTTCATGGACTCAGATGGTCACTACACAGATTTTTTTGGATGGTATTTTATATAAAACTGAAGTTCATGTATTGAATCCTAGCTTTGTATCTATAAGTTAGGAAAAAAAAATATGGAATGTTTTATGAAATCAGGTTTTGTTAAGCCTTGTAAAGAGAAGGCTAAAGGAGAAAACTCTAGTTGCAGTCACATACAACATGAAAGAGTGTTACAGAGAAGACACAGAGTTCCACTGTGGTGCACAGGACAAGAGGCAGTGGTTAAAAGTTCTAAAAAGGGAAATTCTAACTACACATAGGATAATATTCTTCAATGTGTGAGTGGCTAAGCCTCTGGAATGGGATGCTCAGACAGACTGTGGAACTGCCACCCCTGGAGATTTTCAAATCTCTACTGGATTGGCTCTGAGCATCCTGATCAAGATTTAAAGTTAGCCTGCTTTGAGAAATTATTGGAGTTCAAGTTCATGGGAGGATTCTTGCAACACACATTGTTCTGTTATCGTATCGTATTTTCTATACAGGCACTGAAAAAAAAAGATTGATGAGACTTCATTACATTTGGACAACATAAATGTGTTGCAGAAGTCCACTTTGTTGTCATCCATATGCTCCATTTTCTAACATTTTTTACTTTAATCCAAATTCTTCTATCAATTAAATCTTATCACTGAATTAAAATCAAGAAGGTAAATTGGCTTCTCCTTACAAGAGGATTTACCTATCATTATAAAAATATAAAAAATAAATATATTTAAAATATAAATATAAAATATTTATATTTTATATAATAATATAAAAAGCAGTACCTGTGTTTCAAAATCAGTGTTCATTACTGATAGAAAATACAGACACTCAGGTTTAAGAAAAACATGCACAATCAGATTTATTCTTGTCAGCTCAGGCTATCATTTAATAAATAGTTACTTAATAGCCTTTTTTTCTGGTATTATCTGCAATTTACTGAAGTACATTACCATTCCAGGGAAATCAATATATTCAAGTTGAAGTTATGATGGAAGCATTATCAGAGCAATACCTCAATTAATGAAGCAACATGGAATAAATTTAACATGAAATTGGACATCTGTTTCACATTCAAGGATATGAACAAGAAACCTGTAGACTGGTTAGTGTTGTAAACCTGTGGACTCAGCTATTGTGAACTTGTTTCTCATGTAATCTCTGACTTCTTTAGCTTGGTCAATAAATTTCATGTCATAGAACTTTTTACTTAACAGTTTTTTTCCAGTTAGCTCACTTTTGTTACTTGTTCTCTCATATTTGACAAAATAGTTGTCTCTCTGTTTTCTAGACAGATTTTTTAACATTATGAATGTTAAAAAACACCTCTCTGCTTTTTATGCTATAAGCACTTCATTTGTCATGCACATCCTTCTTTTTTTTTACTGCTGAGGAAGCTCTGTGTATTACAAGTGGGAAAGTATAAAAAAGTAAACAGCTCTTCTAATTAGTTGGACAGAACTTTTGTTATTTTCTTGAGAAAGCAAAACTTTTAGGATTACTCTGCAGGAATAATATGCTTCTTGACAAAAGACAGCTCAATGCTTTTACATACCAGACACATTACAACAACGTAGGAATAGTTTCCATAGATTCAGTGTTATCAGATTCTGATAACATTCAGTGATGCATCTACATAACTTTTTTCCTGAACATTTCATTTTGAAATGTGGCAGAGGGATTAAAAGTGCATTGTTTATGAGAGAGGGAACACACAAGAATTTTACTTTCAGATCCATCTAAAATTAAGTTAGGTTTTGCCATATTTTCCTTTAGCAACACTTTGATATTAATCTTTAATATTCTGCTTATCAAAGATACTTTCTGCTGCACTGATTCAGAGATTGTATATGGCCATTAATTTTTGTGGACTTCACCACACAAGCTTTGACAGCAGACAATTTAATACTCATTGGTTCATTAAACTGTCGCAATTTAAATGCAGTTTAAACAGTGTCTGCTGAGCTTAATGAAGCTAATATGAATATCTCAAAAGATGTCACAGTAAAGGGAATATTCTACATTAAAATGCCCATATCAATCACTCTTTGCAAGTCAGTTAGTATGTTGCAGCATACAGACTAAGGTGTTTTTTAATGCACAGTTCTTTGGAAATTGCTGCCATGAGTTTGTTTTGCAGACTCTGTGAGAAATCAGTTTTATTGATTCTAAGGTTAATAGCCCATGGCTATAAACAACAAAAGCTTTACATTTTGCTTCCCAAATGTTTAAATGCCAATTTTACACATATAGCTATCTTTCTGGAGAAATATCTTTGAGAAAATATGTTTTCAAATACAGTATCTTCAAAAATGCTGTACACCACTCTGGCCAGTCAACCTTGGTATTTTAGCTTCATGTTCAGCCTTACGTAAAATATGATGAGTATTCCCACTACCTAGCTTCATTAAAGGTAAAAGTTATAGTTTGTGCAATATAACACAGGATGGGAATTCAAAATAGAAGAAAAATGTGTGAAGCAGAGTGGGACTTCTGCCCCTAAATGTAAATGCGTTCAATGTCAATGTCTGGCATTCATTTCCAAACCTGCAGGTCAGACTCCTTTTCATGTCAGTGGGGAACAACGTTTGGACTGATATTCATCGCAGGGGAAGATTTAAGACCCTAAGAAATCTAAAACAGATCATTTAAAACGTACCCCAGAAGTTGTTGTTGTTCTCAACTGACCACTAGTAACAAGCATACAGGTCTACCTTAGACATCTAAACTTAGGCAAGAGCAATTCCACTTGGAACACTCAAACACTTAATACAATTCAAGTTTAACACTTGTTTCCCCAATGTTGCTTTAAAGTAACCTTATACCCGCATCTCTACTTTTATTCACAAAATTTTAGCTGAAAATGACTAAATTATTCAGTGATAGAAACATTTCTTATAGCTTGTATCCATAAACGAATTCATAGTTTAAGAAGCAGAGAGCAAAAGTAAGAGAAAGGCTTCTGTCTTCAGTAAGGGAAGGTGAACTATAAATTAATACCTTCAGATTCTTTTAAAATTCTAGGGGCACAAAAATAAAGTTATAAACTTCCTCCATTTACAAATTTATTCCAGGGAAACAAAACTTGTTATTATTTTGGTAGTACATCACCACATTTTCTCAGTCTGAAGCCTGACAGATTATTTTCTTTTGGGTTAATTTTTTTTCAAGGTAAGAAGTATAGTGCTCCATTTCCACTTTCTTATGTTTCAATTACCACAGCTACTCCAACAAGCTGAGAGACTCCTGTTACACTATAAACTGTTAAAACTGTTCAGGTGATAGAGATACACTATTCAAAATAATATTACAGAGCTACATTATGTATTACTAGGGCTCTATTTGTATGAAATATTATTTCTGCCTACATTGGCAAATATATTTACCATCATTTCAGTCAGAATTGCAATAAAAATACATGCAAATATACCCTCAACTGTTTAAATATCAAGCAGTTTATGATTCTAGAGATACCCTATAGAGACATGAATCAAAAAGGCTGATCGAAAACACAAAGCAATTGTTATGAGTCTGCAAAGTCTGCTCCAGTTCACTCACTTAGAGACATTTGTGCAGTGAATTGTGACTCCAGTATGCTTTGGCTGCTAGGAATAATATGAGAAAATTCTTGAATGCTTTAAAAAGGCAGACAGAAACATAATTATGAGATTATTAATAGTTTCATTAATTGGGAGAGATGTGTTGAATTAATTCCACAACTGATATGCATTCTACAAAAATTTTCCATCGAAATAATTGTGACTCTCCAGGGTGGTGCCTAACTCACTATAAACAAACAATTAAGATCACAGAGAAAGAGACTCTCTTCCTCTCATTTGATTGCACAAATCACAAATCTTTGGGAGAAATAGACAAATAAACAAACAACAATGTGAAAAATTATTCTTTTGTGGCTTGGATAATAAATCTGTGAAACATATCCTAGATAATCTGTTTTTCACAGCAGCATCTTGGAAAAAAAACATGAATTTCAAAAAAAGTTGCAGGTTTTTTAGAGTTCCTTGTATACATCACCCACACACTGTTCATAAATACAAGATTATTTGATTAGAATCACCAGTTACCCACAGCAAGTGCCAGTGCATCCATATTTTTTAAGTACATGGAAAATGACACTTCAGTTATTTCATATTTAGAGCCAGGATTGCCTATATATATTTCTTGGAATAGAGAAGCCAGTAGAAAGCAACAGATGAAACAAAACCAGAAACACAGACCATGGCATTTTATGATGGAAATCTGGATCACAACACTGGCCATTACTATCCACTGTAAAACTCACAAGTCTTTTAACTCATCATATGAAAGCCTGTTACCACACTGAGTCAATGATTCGTGCTCAGAGGCATCCTTTTGACTACTTAAAATACATCCTTCCACCCTCCACTGCCTCTCATCATTAAAAGAAGATGAATACTCCAAATATTCAAGAAAGCACAAAGAACTAGGTAGGCCATTCATTCTCAGGTAAGGTTAGAACAGAACAGGAGACACTGCCCTACAAATTTCACTGCATGTCAGGTAAATATGTCCCCACAGGAAAACGTAACACAGAGAAAACTGTTTTGCCTCATCCATCTTTGGCACATATGTAGGATGTGGAAATCCACTCACTCTCATTGCAGGCTCTCAGGATTAGTGGTCTCTACAGAGAATCTCACAAACACCGTTGTCCAAGACTTATGGACCAGGGAATAAGCAGAGTCATTTTCTTTTTGAAGAATCTTTGAAAAATTGGACTGGTATCAGCTTTATTCAGCTAGTACTCTTCATTGCAATTTGAATTTTTAGGAAAAAATATACAGTAACGAAAATCATTTGCATACCAACCTACTTGAGAAACACTTCATGTAGAAGACAAAGCTCTTCTGAAATGATGATAGCCCAAGCCAAATTTCCAAAATGATACTGCACTCCAAAACTAAATATAATTAACCAAAACAGTAAAAAAGACTGCTAGGCAACAATCCAATCTTTTCCTCACGATCTGCCATGTCACACACCTTTGGGCTGGGATGGCAGGAGAAAACTTTGCTTACATCTATGATGTGTACATGCCGACTCACAAGGGGAAGAATGTGCGGCTTAATACAGCTTTGTACTCCTCTGATCCCAGGCCATCTGTGTACCAGCTGTCCTCTGGTGAAAAACAGAGCATACTGAATGTTTGCTGAAGGGCTTTTCACACATTACTTTGCCTTGTCAGCAAACTTGTTTTAACATGAGAGATTTGGTCACTCACTTCACTCTGTTCTCTCTCGTTCTTACACATGTATACAACCACGAAAACTTCCTACTAACGCTCAGGGGAGAGTATTACTTGTAAGTTACAAAAGAGATACCAGAATCACCAACCTTTTGCACTGCCTGCTACCCATCACCACTGTGTTGAATTATCTTGCATTCTGTGCCTATGCCTGATACCGAGATGACTTTGTGCACTCCTCATCATTTTTTCTATTTCCATTGTCGAAATGCTGTTAAGACTACTCTTGTATGTATGTTGGGGTTTGTGTTGTTTTTGTTTTGTTTTCGTTTTTTACTGGCCATATTTTCTGTTCTATAATTTGAGTGGATATGTGATAAAAAGGACTACCAATGCTGAGAGGTTGAGAGCATCATTAGAGAGAGCATATTAGAAAGAGGAACATCATGCAGCCACCTCTAAAGAACAGTAGGATGCTTGATTCATCTATTCTGCTCTAAAATTCAGTTTAATAGATTTCTTTTTTTTTCTGATGAGAAAATTTTGATCCAGGTACTTGTAAAACCTTGTCCTTATTTCTAGGCCATGACATTTATGACAGTTAAAAAATCAAACTGGAAAAATACCCTTTAAAATAACTGAGGTTTGCTGCACTGATAGCTCTGAAGAGAGAACCAGGGCACTAAACAGCCACCAGGAGTCCAGCAGTCACTATGGGAACTGGAGTATGTGGTAGCCTGAGCCATATTGTGTACCAGCAGGAAGAGCATTATACAGTAATCCCAACTGGAGCTGACAAATGGCTCGCTGTGACGAATGTGCTCATTCAGTATTTGCTGTTTTTGGATAGCTCTCTGCTCAAAAAGAAGTGCTGTTTCTTGAGAAGGTGGAGATGAGAAAAGGCAATGTTAAAGTTTGTTATTTCCCGGTTGCCCCAGCTTAGAAAGAAGGCCAGCAGGCTGCTATGCACTTTGATGAATGGGAGTTTCAGATGACAAGGAACAAGGTCTCAGGTAGTTTTCCAGTGCCTTCTCTCTCCATTTTAGTTCAGTTTAATTGAAGTAGTCACTGCTTAGCCAAAAATTGATTTCTTGGACCTGAGAGACTTCCTTTGTTCTCAAAGTAACTTTTTAGCTGCCTCATTACTGAGCACACAAACATTTGAAGGTTGACAGCATTTGTAGATGTTGCATTTTTGCAATTCATGCAGTCTGTGCACAAACCAATGCTCGTTCTTGGATAGGAGGTCACTGCAAGATTTTCAAAGGTGTTATCAGCCTTCAGCCTAGGGCACAGCCTCCAACTGCCAGGATCCTCCACCCAGAGGAAGCCCATTGAAGCCACTATTTAACATTTAAGAATGCAAATTTAACAAAGCAATTTTAAAAATGCATGTGAGATGTTCAGCATCATGAATTTAAAGGTTTTGCCTACAATCCTGCCTGTAAGGAGGACATGTGCAGTGCACAAAAACTCACAGAGACCACAGAGGTTTATATGAGGAAGCAAATATTTCCAGAAAAATTCCCCAGGGAAGGCACAAAGTTACCTGTCCCTGTCACAAGTCAAACCCGTTCGTTTCCCCCCAAGTCACACACCGTTTTGGCATGCCTGTGATTTCAGGTCATGAAAATGTCACAAAAGAACAAAAGAAGCACTTTGGTAAGGACTGGTGCACACAGGGGTGCTGTGTCAGCCACCTAAGACTGGTGAAGCCATGAAAAGAAAGCAGGGGCGAGACAGGGACTTGCTCCCTGTATTGAAAAATGTCTTGAGAGAAATTTGGTCCAAAAGGACTCCTAGAAAAGACCTCTGTGAAGCAGAGAAACACTGGACAGGACATAAGAAACACTAGGAAAAAAAAATTCTTTAAGTTTCACTGCAAGTCAGTTTAGCTTTAGAACCAGAAAAGCTTTTCTCTTCCTTTTGACACCTTTCTTTGCTTCAGAAGAGAAATAAATAAAAAACAGGCATTCAGAAAGGGCTCTGAGACACCTACTCATTCGAGGATAAAATTTAGCAACTTTTCCAAGCCTGCAGTCCAACCCTACCATTACCAAATATCACTCATGCAGTTCACACTGGGGTGATTCATGGCTATCTCGCTGCTACCAGCACCAGCAGCAGACTAGCAAGCACGTAGAGCCAGATTCACCGGTGGGTGCCGCCAGCTTTGTGCCACTCCAGCGATGCAAAGCAGCTGTAAACCAGGTTTAAAAGGTCAGTTAAACAAGCATTGTTATTGCTTTGTGTTGCCGACACAGTGCAAAGCTGCCAGAGGAGCCCAAGGAACCTGATCCTCTGCGTTCTTTTTGCAGTAAAGTGTTAATCCTGACATCGAATCCTGACAAAATATTTAATAAAGCCCACTGGGAGGATCTTCTATATTGACAGCTTAAACTCAGTTCACTAACTCTTCCCTAGATACACCATTTCTGCCTCCCTCAAAAGACTGGATGTGCCTTCTGTGTGAGTAGATATTGAACCTTTTGCAATAATATGCATTCATATATATCCACAATTTAAACATTAAAATCTGTTCTCATGGACTGCAATAATGTTTAGTTTTATGATGACATAAAAAAACAAAGCTTTCCAGGCTTCCTACATCATGATACATAAAATTATCAGTGTGTACATTTATAATTTTGCATACAGAGAATATGCATATATTTGCATACTAACCCTGAAGCAAGAAAATATTGTGGCAATGCAATTTCATTGTTTATTACAGATCAAGAAGCAATAGTTCAGATTTCTTATCAGACTCATGACAAAAGAAAGTTCTGTTCTATGAAGTTAAAAATAATACAAAATTAACAGACCTGAGGCATCAAAGGCAGCTGGATGTGGTGGTAGCTATGCTGGTTTCTATGTGCTGTCAGCCACAGAAAACTGGCCTTTCTGTAGGTCAGTGGGACATGTTGGCTAAACCAGATGTTCAACTTCCTGAACTCTAAACAAAGGTTTGAAAATAGTCCTCTATCCAAAGAATCCTGTTAAAATGGATGAGCTGCAGATTTAAATATTGAAGGGTGTACATCATTATCATTTATCTACACAATCTTCCATACCTCTGCTACATAAACTCTTGTCATATCCCACTAGAGAAGAAAATCTCCTCCTCCTATTGCAATGTTGCATTTGCATAATTATGAACATTCTCCTTCACCCCTTTCAAATTTTAGCCACTCATTTTCAGCTTGATACAAAAACTACTAGATAAAGCTATAAGGCATTCTTTGTGGAAGAATTATTAGTCTACAATACACCTGTTAACAATGCTCTTTTCAAAAGAAAAAGAAGACTTTGTCCTTCTGAATTCAAAATTACATAATTATGCAAAGTCACTCTGAACAATAATGGCAACACTGTTCTATAAAGCCCCAATCTAGCAATCAATTAAAAATATATATCATTATAAATTACCTATAACATCTATATAGAGTACATTAGAACTTCCCATTTTAAGATTAAATCCAGACACTCATAAATTCCTAGAAACCTGACACTAAGATTTAAATAATGAGAGACATGGGTTTTTTCTGTACTGCCTCTCCCATCTGTGACTGGAATAATACAATTTGCACTAGCTACTTAGAATGACATTTTCTTATGCAGACTGAAATGCCTCAAAATAAATTTCAAAATAACATGGAAAACAGCTAAAGAAATAAGATCACGTTACCAAAAAAAAAAAAAAAACCAAAAACCACATACACACACAAAAAAAACCCTTATTATTCTTTTCCATTCTCCTCAACTTGGTCTTTTGAGAACAGGAAGCTCCACATTCACGGAAAGTACTTGGGAATCTAATTTTTGTCTGGGTGTCCAACTTGCACTGAAATAAATTGGAAAACAATGGGAATTAGGTATCTTGGCTCACTTCTGGGTGTGGACTGATGTGGACATTAAGGGACAGAATAGAACAGTGAACAAGGAAGGAGAAGCTGGTGAGGAATAATAGGTGGTATAACTAAGGGTGAACTGGTTGGCACTGAACACATTGAACAGCACAGCTGTCCCAAACAGTGAGGGAAAAGGGAAAAGCTCTGCTAATCTTACCTGTTATCAGCCATTGAGATTCCCATAGTTATAGATGATATTTTTTTCTCTTCTCCATTCTCCAATAAAGTTCTGTCTGTGATAGGGAGTTATTCACTACCTCACTCATTGTGCTTTAAAAGGATTCTGGATAGCATTTGTGTTAGCATGATTTACAAGTTTTATATAACTTAGTTTGGCCGTTGCTGCTACCAAAAGAGGGGCTGTACTTTGGCAAGGGAGGCAGGGGAAATACTCAGGCAAGACACTTTGGGCAGCACCCAGAAGCACACGAAGTAAAGCAGTTCAGGGGAAGCATTTTGTACCGAGTCATGGTATTGGAAAACTGGTGTAAAAGGATGCCTAGAATCCCAAGAGTCACTAACTGAGTTCAGGACTGGTAGGGCACAACTTAGATGCTCAAGCATAGGCATTTAGTGCCACATGACTTGATGCAGAATGTATGAGATACCCCTGCAGATACGACAATGCCTGTAACCTGTTCCTTTCAGTTCAACTGTTGAGGGCATCAGCTTCCTAGAAACTCTTTATGAGACCCTTTTTTAATAAAAAAAATCATTCTTATCCTAAAAAAAAAGATATTCAACAGTCATGATTCTCCACTGATTGTAAGGAACTCCAGGGTGAACAGTTTGTATGTAGCTGAACATTGTAGATATTTAATGTAATCTTATATGAATTCCATCTCTGATATCTAACAAAGTGTAATCAAAAACTTATGTGATGTCAAAAAACTGAATAGCCACTACTTTGCCTGTTGCTTATGGATTACCTCTGCAGTTTTCTCTCACTTAGGATACTACAGGGTCTTTCTTTTCAGCTTGGCTGCATACTTTCTTAAAAATTATGATTCTTCAGCACACCTGCTCTTTTTATTTCATTGGATTGATATCAGTCAAAAAACTTATCCAGAAGAGAATTTGGAAAGCTATGCAAAGATATACATTGTGTTACTACAACCGTTCTTCCCTAGAAAGCCACACTAAAGATGTTTTAATTGAAAAGTCTGAAAAAATAACAAATCTTTAAAAAAAAAGTAAAATAGAAGTTATCATTCTATGGCAGCCTCCAAACATATAAACAATACCTTTTCTTTAATAAGTTGTATTTTGTTTATTTTAAAGGAAATGAAGAATTGAGCAGTGAACTGAAGCAGAGCCCATTCTCCCCTATAATCCAGAAGAAGAGCTGACAACACCAATAATTCATGTAAAATGTGCCATACTACACCAACATCTGGAAGGAGTTCATAATTCTTTGATGTTGTTTTCCTTTATAAAGCTTCTTTCTTTTCCTTATCCTAACTACATCCCCTCTCCTTGCAATGTCAAATGAAAATTTGACAGCACAGAATACCCTGAAGCATCTTACCCTGAAACTGAAGACAAGCTGGAAGATTCAAAGATTTAGAGAACCTGAATTTTTCTCAACTGGCTGCTGCTTTTTGTAACTTTAGGCTCATCTTTGTGAAACATTACCAAGACAAAAGCACTAATGGCAAATTTTCACTGACAAGTACATGAGCATAAATCTCCCCAGTAACTCAGAAGTAATATGGGGATCCCAGAGAGCAGACCCAGAGGAAATCTGTGCCAGGAAAAAGTTTAATTATCAAGCAGGATATTAAAATGCTCATATCTATGTTGTCAACATTTCAATAACAAGTATGGTTCTGAGAATCATTGCTGCTTGGAATGTATCTTTAACCACTTCTAATGTAATATCTCTTCAGCAAGGCCTGTTAATATTGGTTAAGTCAGCAGCCATATTAATCAGTGGTATAGATGGATAATTTCTGCCTGAAAACAGCAGCTGAACTGATTATAAGTTCCTGCCAAATTTATGCAGGAGAACTACCAGAATAGTGAATTCTGTGTTTAAATTTTCTCTGGCTCTACAATGGCCAAAAAAGGAATTAGAATTTCCTGCAGAGCTGCTGAATTTGCTGCACCTGGGGAATCTTGTGGCAAGCCTCCTGCTTGCACTCTGGCTTGCACACAGAAGGAATTCTACAATTTAATTCAGCACAATGCAAAGCGTTGTCCCAAGAAACCAATAACAAAGTGCTAGATCAGCTGCCCCAAACTGCTCCAGGCTGCTCTGTGCTCCGTCACACTCAAAAAGATCCACATGATTAGCAACACACATCTCTAGTGCAAACACACCAGAGGTAGCCTTCCCAGCCTGCTCCAGTTGATGGAGAAGGAGTTAATGCTCACTAGATTCCATGGTGCAATTCTTCTCATCCTAAGGTAGACATTTGAAATAAGTCAGACAAATTTCATGTCACAACTCTGCTCTTTACACTGACTATAAAGAGAGCCTTATGATGATCACTCAGCTGAAGCCAACAATTATATGCCTGATTCTTAAGGAAGAGTTTATTTATTTAGGGCTATAGATAAGACAGAGGATTTAAGAGAGACTTGTGCCTCAAGTTGCATTGGCAGCTGGAGGTCAGGTGGGACACCCCAGGGCACGTGAGCTGTGTGAGGCACCTGAATCAACTACTAAACTGAATAGAACAAACTTTATTTCTTCTTTCCTCATGTGAAAGAACAGAGATGACAGCTTGAGATCCAACTTACCACTTTGTTTTGCAGCAATTCCTGGAATTGAATCTTAGAATTGTTTAGATTGGAAAAGACCTTTATGACCATCAAGTCCAACCATTAACATAGCACTGACAAGCCCACCACTAAACCATATTCCTAAGCACTACATCTACATGTCTTTTAAATATCCCCAGGGATGGTGATTCAACCACTTCCCTTGGCTGTCTGTTCCAATGCTGGATAACCTTTCAGTTGAAAAAATTTTTCCTAATAGCCAATCTGCCATGACCACCCAGTTTCTTCAGGAAAGAGCATTCCAGGAGAATGCTATGGGAAATGGTGTCAAAGGTTTTACTGAAATCCACAGACACATCCACAGCCTTTCCATCATCCACAAAGCAGGTTACCTTGTCACACATAAGGTTAGTCAAACAGGCCCTTCTTTTCACAAACCCAAGTTGACTAGGCCTAATTCCCTGGTTGTTCTGCATGTACTGCATGACACCACTGAAAATATCTGCTATATGACCTTTCCTAGCACCAAGGTCAGGCTGACAGGTCTGTGGTTCCATAAATCATCCTTCCAGCCTTTCTCGTAGATGGGTATCACATTTTCTAACCTCCAGTCAACTTGGACCTTCAGAGTTAGCTGGTAAATGATGGAAAAGGGGTCAGTGAGCACTTCCACTATCTCCCTCAGTCCCTTTGAGTGGATCCCATCCCATTCCATAGACCTACATATGTAATAGTAACAATAGAGTAGTAACAACATTTCTCCCCTAAATCTCAGGGAATGCCCATACAAATTTTGCATAGAGGATCTGGATGTTTACCTCTCCAGTTCCTACCCTCACAAGGACTTAGCAGATCATGGTGCAAGATGACAGGACTGCTGCTTCAAATTATTTTATAGGTGTTGCTGTTTGTAGTTTTTGTAAAGCACAGATTTCATGGCATGCACTTTCTATGCAGTAAACCAATTAAAGTGCCATTTTCAAAGCTATCTAACTGAAATATTTTCAATGAGGAAAATTAAAGGTATGTTTTCGCTACAGATCATAACAGGACTGGTCAAGACAAAGCAGGAAAAACAGCACAATTAGGAGAGATATCTATGCGTCAACTCCTATTTCCTGGCTAGTAAAGTGCTCTGAATTCAACAGATGCTTGAAGCCATTGCCTGGAACACAAGTTGCCTTTCTACCAGGAGCTCCTTTGAAAAACATTACCTCTCCCTTCCAGCTGGTATATTTAATTTTCAATATAAGAATTTGACCCAAAGGATCAAGATCACTCATCTCCATGGAAGACTTCTGAAATAGGTGCAAATGAGTTTATTCAGATCCTAGAAACATTTTAGACATAATACATAAGCACTCTGTGGGGCTAATCTGAAAAAAAAAAGTAAGTATTCATTTATTAGAATTAATATATTAAGACACTTTGTAATAAATGGATACCTTTACTTACATGACTCGTCTTTCCATTTATTTATGGAATGCTCTATTTGTTGGATATGCCTTATTCCAGCAAGATAGAAATGTAGAGATACACAGCACCTTACAGCTACAGATTAGCTGGTTAATCAATAAGTTACTGCCTGGATCACTGTTTAGCAAGAACTCTGCTTTGTTATCAGCTCCATCTGCTTTTCAGTAAAAGGGAGAGGATGAAGAAGTCACAATGTCAAATATACTTTGATCTTGTCAATAAAAATACATATTCAACATCATCTCAAAGATACACCATATAAGGGACCCAACAAAAATTCACAATGTAGATTTGGGTACTCAAGGTCCTTGATGATTGTTTTACTAACATGGTTACTTTGGTTCATTATCTAGATACTGTTCCTTCTATATCTGTTTTGTTTTACATTGATCTGGCAAAGGTAACAGTCTAGAGAGTAGCTTTTAAAAATTATTTAAATAAATCACTTACAGTTCCATTGAAAATTCTCTGCTCTTAAAAAAAAATATCTACACTTCATCTCTCTGTCAACAGAGGACTTTGCATTCCTCTTGGTTTGTTGGCCATATATTCAGAACAAGTATCACCTATGAAGTAAATGTTCATAAATTTCCCACAGCTTTAATCTCAATTTTGCAACTTTCTCATTGCATAGCCTTGAGCAGTATTATATTACTCATTGCAAAGGAAGAGCACTGCAGTCTACCCATCTACCTCATAAGGCTATTGTATTGACTGACTGATAGCCACAAAGCACAAAGAACTTATAAAAATGCTAAGGGTTATTATTATACCTGACCATCATACAGTACTTCTTAAATTATCCAACTGCCTGGAAATAAATTCATTATTATTTTATCATGATAAAATTAGCGTGGCAGTTCTGACACATTTAAAAGCCATCTTCATTTACTATCAAAAGAGGACACAATGAGGCAGGAGCTATGGAAACAGCTGTCAAGAAAAAGCCTCTTCTTCTGTTCCTGGAATATTAATGGTTTAGCCATAAGCTGAAAGTGCTGGCTAGCAGAATAAACAAATCAGGAACAGAATTTGGAGGGAGAAACGTAGGGAGCATTATTCTTTTTTTATGCTCTCTATCTTATATTATGCCTATTTCTGAAGTTATTGGGACTTAGATAAATTCTGTTTCTCTGGAGTGATTGGCAGCATGAAATTTCAGAATGGTGTGTTATTGCCTATCCTTGTTTACCCTACAGACTCAATTACCTACTGCTGTCTCTAAAAATGCATTTCTGTTATAACAGTTCCAATATCTTCCTAAAGCATGCCATCCTTCTAGAGCTACTGAAAGTTACTTTGACTTCACAAAATTTAAATTCAGGGCAGTATTTCCCTCTTGCTTTATACAACATCTCTCAAAAGCTGCATTCTGCTGCAGAAGGGTTTAGAGGTATTTGCGATTCAGATACTAAGCCTCATGTCAGCCTTTGACACTGCACAGGGTTCAAGGCTGTGCTTTTAGAGCAATCTGTAAAATTTAACTCTGCCCCTAATAGTTGTTCAGCTGCTGCCTGAGCTCCAAGGCCAGTAAAGCACTGCACTGTACAAATATCCTCTGATACAACCAAAAATGCTGCTTCTGATGGTGGGACAAGGGATGCCAACTATGGCCAGACTCCCTTTCTCTACATAAAGTGAGTATCAAATGTTGAATTGGCAGAAAACAACATGTTTTGAGTTTGCAAAGGCATAGGCTGTTCATTCCTTTTTTCCTCCATTTGAAAAAGCCTGGCTGACAGAATTACGCCTTCAAAGCTCATTCAGTCTTTTTTATGCTGCCTGCTCTCATCAAGGCTTTAAAACAAAAGAATGGCTCAGTAGTGTGCATCCGAGTAAATCATGTTTACAAATAATATCTCATTATCTACCTAGATTTAATTATGATATATGGTCATGCTGGGGATGGACTGTAAGTTTGGATGTATTTCAGACATAAAATCTGTTATGGAATTCTGGTACTTACATTAAACTGCAGTCTCAGGGAGAGAACCTCTCAGACCTCTCAAGGGACTTGGTATATGTTATGTTAATTTTAAAATTCTCAAAATATGTTTAAATGTATGCATTTCCAAGCTCTTGTGGCTACTGTATAGCTTAACTAAAAACAAACAAACAAACAAAAGACATAAATTATTCATGAGGCACTTACTTGCTGGGATGACAGAGAGAAGAGGAAGACTCACCCAGTGCTTTAAAAAGTCTTGTCCTCTCGTACCCCAGGACACAAGATGTGTGATAGACAAAGACCAAATTACACCATGCACTGGGTATGCCAGGTTTAAAATTAAGACAGAGAGCCTTCCCCATCACAAAGACATTTTAGATATGTGCCCATTTGCTGAGCAGAAGGGGGAGGGGAGCACCTAAGAGCAACACTGATGGGAAAGTTGGGACTTCTCCTGCACTGAGTGCCCAAGCACGTACAATGGGCAAAGGACCAATGAATTCATACAGCTAATTCAGCTGAACAACTGCTCAGTGGGTTGCTCTGATATACTAGGACTGTATGAAATTAGGAAATGTTGTTACTTCATGCAAACTTGAATAGAAAGAAGCTTCCTGACACAGAAAAGACATAAGCAAACATTGTAATAGGACTAATAGTGGATTTACAGGAGTGAAAAGACCTATTGAATGTACAAACACAAAAGCATAATTTAAAGTGTAAAGTGTCTGTCTCTTGATGAATAGGTTGGAAATTCAATAGTAAAAAAATATGCAAATGGACATAAGATTTTTTTAAAGGTATAAAGTCTGAAAATAGTCTGGTTTTCATTCTAATTGATTTACCATCATAGTTTTCCCATAAAGTCAAAGCTCCTTTATTGCTAATTGGGTCTGCCTGCAGAAAGCTTAGGCATTCAAATACTGTTTCCTTTCCTTTTATAATTTCTTGTTTTATAAAGTAGTCATTCTCATTCATGATGTTTTCTTTGATGAATATATTTAGATTCCTGGGGAAGAAAATAAAATACTGAAGGTAATAACTCTGTTATTGCTAATGAGTTTATGCCCACAGGTTAGGAAAAAGGAAGGGAGAGAATTGTCATCCAAGAGATAGGAAACTCTCTACCCGTTTTTCAATGCCAATAGCCAGAGCTGGCTCTGTAATTTACATTATCATCTCTGTGTGGGAAATCAGGATACATAGAGACCAACACTTAAAATTTTCATGTGCTCTCATCTCTGCTGGCCCAAACAGAAGAGGTATACTTCTTTGTTTCTAAACAGAGACCCTGAAAGCAATGAACACTAACATGAAATGATGTTTTTAAATATATCTCTAATGTTATCCTATTAATATTGTAGGGCTTATAGAAAACAAGATGCAGATATTTATTGATGATACAGAACATTTTTTTCTGCTGAAGGCTAGCTAGTCCAACATACCTCATATACATTTACCAGAGCTGCACAGCAAAACCTCCCATTTTAGCTTAAGAATCCTAGCAAACTTCCTTCAAACAGGAGGTTCCTTAGTTTATAGAGTAGGAACAAGCTCAAAACATTGCCAGAAGAACTTAAATTCTAATGGTTATGTTTCCATTTTCACACAAAATTTTACTTTAATATTCTTACTGATATCATGCCATGTGAAACAGCAGCTACGCTTTCTCTCAAACCTCACAGACATCGGACAAATGTACCATGGCAGCAACAAGACAATATGCAGTGAAACACCACACCAGAGCTTCCTCTGTGCCTACATCTGATGAAATTAAACTGGTGTTAGCAAGGTAGGATGCCGACCTTTTACTACTGTTTCTAGTATAGTTCTTTACCAAGACTGAAACTTCATTGCTCTTACTTATAAATACCCTAAGAGATGAGAAAAAAACTTATACTTTTCCCACTAACATAGATCATGTCAGGTAAAACAACCCACAGAACTGCAGTTATCTCTGCTTTCTACTTATTCTTACAAATCCAAAACTGAATTCTAAAGAGTGAAGTCCCAGTTAGTTTTTCATTTTTCTGTTATAATGATGAGAGGTTGGTATATATATACATATATATATATATTGGAATATACAAGTGGAGAGAGCGCTTCTAAATAGCAAATAAAGCAGAATGTTTACCATAAGACTTGTTTAAAAGTGAAAATATCAAGTGCCAACCTCAACTACTTTATACAAAAGTAAGCAACTGTATAGAATTTGTCCAACTTGTATTGGTAGGAACAAGAAAATAAGGAAAGGGTCAAAACTTCACCTCATAATGTTCTTCCAACAGACAATCATGTAATGACCACTTGATAATTTTAAAAGAAAGCTGGATGACATGAGTTTGTTTTACATCCATGACTCAGTCAACAATAAGCTATTAATAAATTGTAACCCTTCTTCCAATTCTCAGTATTTCAAGAAGGGAGTTGACATAAGATGCTTTTAAGATATATTAAGACACTCCTATCTTAGGTATCCAAGCATATTTTGGCATTGTCTTTTACTTTTTGGCATTTCTTTAGGTGTTCTTTACGACAACATAGATCTTTGACATATGTAGTAAAGACATTATGGATTCATGAACCTCAATATATATATTGACTCTCATGTTATGCCATTGTACATATGATTCATTTCAGCAAAATGAAGCACTGAATATTTGGAATCAATAACTGGAAGAGATATCTATAGGCCACAACATAACTTACAGTTCTGTGCCTCTGACAGGTGTTTGGCAATGTCCTGCTTTTTTGCCAGCACAGTTAATTTTTTTCACAGTACCTGTGAGGGGGAGGAGCCTGAAGCCATGTGGGTGTGTCTAGGTTGCCATTCTACACAGCCTTCCATCACTGCTGGAGGGCAGAAATAAGGGACTTTTTGCATGTATATCACCCTCTTTTTGTATACTTTGGTTATAAATATTGTTGCTGTTAGTTTTCTTATTTCATTGCTGTTTTCAGTAAATTTTTCACATCTCAACCTGTAATTTTCACTTTTGTGTCTCCAATTCTCTACCCCACCCCTGGAGTGGGACAAGGAATGTAAAGGGGGAAAGCAAGTGAGTAGTGTCTGGTTTGGGAGAGTTTTGGTCGGGGTGGGGGGACACTAAATTGCACAATATTCTTCCTAAAGCACAACAGGCAGCGATGATGTTTTCAGCCAGGAAAGCAAGAGGTGAATCGTGAGCTTTGTGCTGCAACTTCAAAGCACCTGTCACATCCTCATTGAATTCTGCCGCACAAAGTCAACAAGACTTACAGAGTGAATTCCCTTAAATTATTTTATGGGTGATGTTTGAAGATCTGGAAAGAAAAAAGAAAAAAAAAAAAAGGAAAGAAACATCATAACCACTTCTCAACTGTGCAAGGCAGATACATGTTCTGTTGTCCTGTCTTCTCTCCTTCCACCTGTCACTTCTCTCACAGCTTAAAGCTGGGGCTGACTGAGCAGATAACTTGTCTGTCTACTCAGGAAGAGCTTTTCAAAGCACAGTTATAAAATCAGGAGAAATAGTGACAAAAATCTTCAGGAAACAAATGTTCAAGTTCTCACTGGAAAATCCAGTATTGTTTCATTCAGACTTATTCCCTGCTCTTCACACACAGGCTTCTCATAGCATAAGTTCTAAGTCATAATACCATCAGAGATAACTATTTAAGCAAAAGTCATAAAAATTTTCTATTAATTACTTCTTGTTTACAAAATATACCAACAAACCATCTTGAGAAGCATTAGCAACTTCAGTGTAATAAGGACCTCCCAGCCCAACTCAGTTCCAGAAAAAGGCAATGCAGCAGCCTGAACCCCACCTAGTGTTCCAAAACTGTATACCAACAAAATCAGTGTCATCCCCACTGAAAGTAATACATTATTACAAAATAGAAAATAATTAGAATTCTGAAAATAGGAAATAATGACAGAAACACAAACTAGGTCAGGGCACAAGGAACAGTACTCCTAAACTGCACTTTTAAGTGCACATGCAGGATTTCAATTACTTGATTTTATGCATGGCAGATTATGGCTCTGTATCAGGCCTTTAAACAAATAAGCCACAGACGGCATTCCTTTACAGAATCACCATTCATAGCTCCTAGAGCATGGACAGGCAGTGGAGAAATATTCTTAATTTGAGAAATGACAACATGTCTGTAAAACCATCTGTTTTAAAAGCTTCACCCAGTTTTTCTGGGATAAAACTTATATTTTTTTCTTAAGAGGATAAACAGCTATTACACTTTGACCATCTTGTGTTCATTAGCTAATACCAGCTGTGAAATGTGCTGAACTTCAGCATTAAACAGTCATTAGTGGAACATAACTCGGTGTTTTACAAACACTCTGTAAATGCAGTAATGTTTATCACAAGTCTTCCACTAAAACTTAAGAAATAGTATTTTTCCAAGTCTTCTAAGGACTGAGGTCAGAAATAACTTATACAATATGCCAAGACAAAGATGATCAACCTGGCTAAAGCTAGCTGTCTTGTCAAATATAGGTTAATAAACACTAACAACTAAAAATTGAGAAAGAAAACCAACTAGGGCTGAAAAATGAATCAGGGAAATTGTTTCAATGACAGACACTTCCTCTTCATGGACCATAAATTAAGTCTTCCTCAAAATAGTTGGATATGGTCTTGATCACATTGTGTAAATAAAATACATACTTTGAAATCACTTTTATAATGTTAGCACATTACCTGTGGGATTGAATCACTTTGCAAAAAACCCACTTTTAGCCCAGGTTTCCACAGCAGGTATCTGGCATTTAAAAGACTATGACATGCTAAATAGCTTTATTTTGGTATGCAATCTTCGAGCTTTCAGTAATGTCTATTTTTATTTTAATCAAAGTGTCTCTGTCACATCTTGGCAATGACCTATCAATAGACAAAATAAAAAATCTGGAATCAAACTTAAGCTCTCACATCTTCTGCTCTGTTCTTTGTTACATTCACAAAACAAAGTGAATCCAGCAGCTTTATAGTCAGAATTAATTAGGTAAACTGTGGTCTGTAGAGGAGAAAAATAACGAAATAAAACAACAAAAATACAAGCTTAAAGCAGCTTTGGAACTCTTACTATAATATAGAAATAGGCAGTTATTACGACCTGAGAATGCACAGGAAAATGTTAAAAAATGCATCCCAGCAATATTCAGGCTAAAGAGCTAGAGACATAACCAAGGAATTTAATGAAACACAAGCAATTATTTTTGAAAATTCAACGGTGTAGAGATTCCTTGTAAATAACTGTAGCATCTATGCTCAAAACTCAGAGAAGGGCATTCATGGCAACTAACCACTCATTGCACTCTAAAATAAAGGAGATAAGCCTGTATGATGCCACACAGATTGCATGGAGAAGGAAGCCTCCAACTGACTGCTTCCCAGAGGCCTATGCCCAAGGGCTGGAGTCAGCCTACAGTTCTACTGAGAGAGCTGAAGCCACACAGCCACATCTAGACTTCCACATTGGCCTGAGTTTGAATACACTTTCATCCCAAGTGCTCTGATCATCAACATGGAGCAGTACATAGCAAATTTCCTACAGAGGCTCAAGAGGCGCAGAAGTCAAGTCCTAGCACTGTTTGATGGAGGAGATGCTTCCCAGGCTCTTCTTTTCACTGCAGTTATGGGTCTCAGGTAGATGACCAGTTACATAACTGGTATCACTTCTTAGAGAAAAGGAGAATTGTCCTTCTTTCAGTGCTCCTGCTGAAGCTTTCTTAATCCCTGCACACATTTCATACAGTGAGAGAAACAAAGAAAATGGAGTAAATTCAGAGAAGAATGGAAATTATTTGCAACTGGCATATGAAGAAATTTTAAGAAAATAATGCATTTGGCATCTTTGGAAAAGAGATTCAGGCTATGCTAACATAGAGAGCACCTATACAAAGTAAGGGCAAAGGAACTGTTTTACCAAGTTAGTAGGCAAAATTAAGAAATCAAATATATAGGGAACATCAGTCAGGAATTACTCTGATGGTCAGATATCAACAGTCTTGAGTGCCTTTTTTCTTCCACAGAAAAGTAGTCCCCCAGATTAGCACTGAATTGCAAACTCAGGTTGACGTGTATATATGTTATTATATATGTGTAAATAGCTTATTCACTTGTATTAATGTCGTACATTTCATCTTAGCCACAGTGAAACACCTTGTTCTTGCTTCATCTCCATGTTTTGCATATTGAACCATTTCAGATAAATCTAAACAGAAGACCATTTTGAAGTTGGCAATGCTCAAGCAACAAAGCCTAAGTCCAGACAGCACTAGAAAGTAATTTTTAATGGAATCACATGAAATAAAATTACCACTTTTGTCTCCAGCATTTGAGTTTTGTCTTTTAATATAAAAAATATAAAATGTACTAATCTGCTTTTGGATGAAATGTGGAACAGATCAGGTAATGAAGATGCAGTATGTGTCACAGCAAGAAGAGGTTTGGGGAAGAAAATGCTGTCACTGCATGAGTAGACGTTCTCTATAGCAGATTAATTTGTCTTAAGAGCCTAACAAAATCTCTGCTGCTGTAGCATCTCTTGCTGCAGCTCTTCCTTGACTGTGCCTCCTGTACTGGCTTTCTTGTTGCAGTCATACATAGCACTCTCTCCACACATTTAACTCTACAAGCTCCTGACTCCACCACATGCACCACCACAGACTTCTATGTAATTATCACTGTTCAGGGAGAATATATATATTTTTAGGTACTAGGACACCTTTAAGCATGACAACAATATGGTGACAATATATTTTAAGTGTTGATTTACAGTAGCTGAATGGCTCATCTCATCTGATCCAGTAAAAAGTATTAATGAAATACATCTTTATTCTACTAGTTATGTTTGCCATTGATCTGTACTGGAAATAAAATTTTGTAAACAATCCATATTGTTAAACATTTTTTATTTTATGTAGAAATGTGAGTTTTCATTCTAATCAAATATACAGCACAATCTTTCTTAAAACACAATTAACAGCCATTTATGCACATAGCAAGACAGCCACCAGTCTATGTCTTGCAGCTAATTATGATCGTTCATAAACACGATTTCGAACTATGAAGAATTTTCAGTGGTGCACATCTGCCCCCTTGTGCCAGTTTTACATGACTGCCTTTTTCACTGCTAAGGGAACTAATGAACTACAGCTCATTCTGCCCTGACAGGTTGTATTAAAAGCTTTCATGCTGGTATTTTGCTCCTCATCTTCTCTTTCAGTATGTAAGAGGGAAGAAGAAAAGCTATATTGTTATATATGTCCATAAATATGTGTATGTCCAGCTGCTGGACATTTTTTCCTGAAAAGGGAGAGAGGTTTAGAAAAATGGTGATAGGTACATCATCATCCATCATGGCTAGACTTCGTGAATGAAGATTTGGGAGGGTTTTACCCACTCGAAAAGTGGGTGAATCCCTGGAGCCAGCACAGTGGATTTTTTAGGTGAGGCACAGTGTGCGCAGAACTGGCCCCACCCTTTACTCCGGAGGTTCATCTGCCAGGGCCTAGCAAGCTTGGACAGTGACAGCGAGGTCCTCAAGATGTAGGTTTGGTTAGAGTATCCTTCTCTTACGTGGATGGCCTGACAGGGCTAAGCGAGTTCCATCTGCCCGGGTTTGGAGTTAGAGTTGTCCTTCTCCTACGTGGATGGCCTGACAGGGCTAAGCGAGTTCCATCTGCCCGGGTTTGGAGTTAGAGTTGTCCTTCTCCTAGGATGGTTGCCGGGTGGCTGACGAGCCCATCCTGCCCAAGGACACACTTTGTCTGACCCTTCAGCTGAGACCTGACCAGCATGGGAGACCCTACTGGAGGCATAAACCACCGCCAGTATAGCTCACAACCTCATAAGGGCACACATGCTTCTCCCCCACGACAAGGGGGTGTCTGTGGAGGAGGATACGTACATAGATATGATGGTATATATAGCAGGAGAATTACAGAAAATGACTGTGGCCAGTGGCACTTTCTTAAAGTCTTCACTGTACCAGATGAAGAGACCTTTGCTCCCAATCACAGCCCAGATAAAAGAAACAAGGGAAGCTTGCTCTGCACTGCAACAAGAAGTAAGTAAACTATAAAGACTGGTTTTCATGGTAAAACTTACCACTCTTGGAACAGTCAGCCAAGAGAGGCATTGAATGCTTTCAAGTGTAATTTCATGTGAAGGAAAAAAATAAAATTTTATTCCAGCACTGCTCCTTCTTTTCCTTCAGGCTCTGTAGTTTGACTGGAGACTGTGGAAAATATTTTTCACAAGTGCTCACATATCCACTTAGGAGGACTGGTGCTTGAACATCCACTACCCTTTCCAGACTGTCATAAAGTGGGAGCAGTTGGTTACTCCCAGATAACACAGCCTATCACAGCCCACTGGGGTACCTCTGGCTTGACAGCTTCTCCTGACTCCCCCAAGTCTGTATTCCCTCCTGCCACACTTGGTCCATCACCTCCATTGCTGCACTCCCACTTCCAGGTAACACATCGCTGTGTCCCTCCTGCCACAGCTACTGCTTTGTTGCCTGAGATAAAAATAAAGTAGAAAGAGCAATTTACATTCTACAAGGAAGAAAAAAATATCAAAAGGAGACCTCAGAAATCTGTGGGTACTGAACCCATGCTGAATGGCAGAGTTGAGCTGCAGGTTTTGTCAGAAGATGCCCTCAAGGCCACCAACCCAGAGTGACTTGCCCCCAGAGGGTTTGTGCTCAGGATCTGCTGCCACCTGTAGAGATGAGGCACCACCAGCTTTTCAGCAGTAAAATCTGTTACTTACTCAGAGCTTTGTGAGGAGCACCCACACCCTTAACAAGGCTGGGACATAAAATTAGGATTAGGCCCTCAGTTTTTCCAGGTGTCCCATTTCTGCTTGAGGATTTCCTATCTGTTGAAGACCCCCATGAGCATTCTCCCACCCACTCCACACAACACAATTTAAAAATAACTGATGACACGCTTAGTCACACAGGATATACTGAGTCAGCTCTGTGCTGTATGTCACCCTTCCATATTTTCTTCATAGCATGTAGGAAATGCTGCAGCCAAAACCAAAACTCCAATATCTCCAAGCTGAAGCACCTCACCTGGGAGGGCACAGACATTCATCCATCCCCGCTCATGTTTCACAGCCCTGAACACTTTGCTGAGCATGTATCTCAGCCCTATTATAAAATAAAAATAAAGAAGAGATGGTCTTTCAGAGCATGACTGATTTCGCTCTTTTCATCCAGTAACTCAAATCCTCATCCAGGATTGTTTGTTCTTCTCACCATCAAAAGGGTTTTGAGGAAGTATCTTGTCCAAGAATCATTAACTGCCAAACCACAGACAGCTCAGAATTGAAACCCATTTCACTGAGCATGTCCCATTTCATATAGCCTAATTAAACACTCCTTACACTACACAGTTGGAAAAAAGTCAGCATAGCAGTAGCCTTAGTTGTTAGATACTTGGGTAAAAAAATCATTTTAGGATCCCTAATTCAGTGAAAATTTCACTATATTCAATTCATTAAAGGATGATGACTAGTTTCTTAAAGCACACTGGAGTGTTATAATTTGAGTGAAATTTCCAACCTCACTCTGTAGCCACATTCAGATTTTAGATGTGGTTTGAAAAACCTGTCTTTCATCTTCTTTGTTCTGAATCTAAATATATTATAAAATCTTCCCCTTCGATTTTGTTTTTGCCTCAGCTGAACACAGAGCACAATATAGACAAAAAGTACTGCAGATTAAGGAATCTTAGTCTGGACTAAGAAACAAGGTCCATTTACTCTGATAGGATCCCTGGTTTCACAATGTTGCTTTCTGAAACTAGATAAAGCTCTTCAATCCTGTACAGAAGCTTTCTGTGCATATCTATAAGAATTCAAAAGAGAAAAATCCCTTTAAAATAATCTAAAGCACAAACTAGATAAGTTTGTTCCACCTACCTTATTTAGGTGTGAAGTTCTGGTTCAGTTGTAGGTTTCTCATGACAGTGATCAGGGTTAAAGTATGTTGCAATAATACATGAAAAGCCTGTTGTTATTCTACCCCAAAAAAAAGTGTGTTTCTTGGACAGGATTCATATAACCTTAAAATAAACAGTGACTAGACAAGCAGAATTTAGAGAAGGAAAATTTGCAGGGAGGAGGCGGGGAGGGGTGCAGGAGTGTGTGTGCTTCATGGATCATGTGTTCAACTTAGAGGACAAATTATTTTGATTGTAACCATTGACTGCGCCCCTGTTTTGGGATATTTTGTACCAGTTCAGATCACAGTTCTGGCCTTCCTGTGAGTACAGTCCTGTTCATCTCCTGGATCTTTGAGAAACAGTTTGTCAGTGCTGGGAAAAAGAAGAATGGCTTAAAATAAGAAAACATACATGTCTAGACTGTCACAAGGCCTTCAAATGTGTGGATCTGATGTATTCTTCTGGCTTAGTCACCATACCATAAGAAGTTAAAATAGAAAGCAGTAGAATACCAACACAAACATAAGCAGCAACTAGTCAGAACAGCATCTAAAATCAATCTGCTCAAAAGGAGCTGCAGCTGTGTTGACTTTATAGCATCCAGAAAATAAACCAAGTTGTACAGTTACAACTTTACTAATCTCACAGAACACTGGTATTGCAGTGATGGATACTATTTCCAAAGGAGTCTTTGCTAGGTGCTTGCTCTAACATCAAGATTGTAGCTGTTGCCACTGTAACACACATCCTCCCTTTCATAGCATAGTGGCCAGTGGCATTTGAACAGAGAGTATGGTACTTGTGTGATATGTTTCAAGAGAGTGGAATAAAGAGCCTTGGAATGAAGGGTATTTCACAGATGTTATTTAGCACAGTAATGAAAAACTGTAGGAAAAGTTACTTGAAGTACTCCAATGCCTGTGCTCTTTCTCCCTTCTCACAAAGGTAACTGCCACAGGGAACAAAACAGAGCACAGCAAAATCATTTTAGTGGGTTTTAGGGGTCAAATGAAAATGCAAGGAACCAAAGTAAAAGTTTAAGCTACTTTAAGATTTGAAAGCATAACTGTAAAATATTGTCTTCCAAGACCTTACAAGACTCTTGAATCTCTTCTTCTGCTGAAGATTAATTCCTCTAACAGCACACTAAGTCATGCTGTGAGGAGCAGACCTTTATCATTACTTTAAATAAAGTTAGAAGAAGGAAAGATAAAGGTTGGAAGTGCAAGTATGCTGAAGGTCAATTCAAATGCCTATATCACCTGGTATGTGGTTTGTCAAAATGATGATTGATTTTATTCACTTCCATATTGATGAAGGAATTGTTTTAGCTGCACAGCTACCTAGTTGATTATGAATAATGGTCATCTACTTCTTGTATTTGTTTTGAACTGCTGGAGCAGAAATGAAAATGACAGTCTCTTGAATAGCTGGGTCACTTAAATACATAAACTCAGTTCTCAACTGAACCACTTGCCAGCAAGACCTGATATGCCACTTATCCCATTTAACTTGACATATCTACACTGTAAAATAGGTGCAGTCATCAAGGTCTGCCTAAACAGCATCTTAGAGCATAATTCATCTAACACATTTTAGACGCATGCTTCCTAATGTCACTACAAACTATGAAATTGGAGAATGTCAATGTCATCTTGAGTCAGAGGAACTGTAAGTCAGGAAAAAGTGTTTACTTTATAATTACACATTTATTTATAGAAAGGCTTGGATTTGGTACAGATAATCATGTTCCACAGATATCCTAATTGATGAATACAGAACAAGAAGTGCTAGGAACTGAAAGGTTCCAATTGCCAACACAGCTTCCACAGTGAACAACAGTCTGCATCTACATGGCATGAGCCCTTCACTCTAACTCTGATGGAGAGAGAATGACTGCTGAATCAAGAGTTCAGCCTAAAATCAGGGACAACATAATGAAGATGCTAATCTTCTGGAGAATGAATAGGAAGTGATTTGGGTATTTATGAGAGAGCAAAAAAATATGATTTCCCTCTTTTCTGAAATCAGCAGCTGGGCTCAAAAGCTTCCAGAAGTACCCACAGGTAAGGAAGGCCAAGGAAAGCATAGTCAAGAAAATTGTTCAGAGCTGACACAACAGAAATACAATACCCCTTGGGGTGAATAGGGACATGCTAATATTTGAATTCCGCTAAAAGGTCTTGACAGGAGAACAGGTAGATGAGTCACTCTAAAATTCCAAGCGTGAATGCAGAAACTATGGAGGCCAGAGCATGGTCTGAAGGCCTGACAGGAGGGGTCCCAAGCCCCTAAGGTTCAGAGGCAGAGGTGTCAGAACTTGACAGAAAGGAGGCGAAAGGCCAGGATGTACAGTGAAGCCAGTGGAAAACTGCTGGGGGAGTGAGAGCTTAATGAGGAGACACCACCACCATTTTTCAAGCAATTTAAATTCCTCTTAGTGCCTCGAGAAGCCTCCTAAAAATATCTTTGAGTCCTGGAAAAGCTGTGGTACAAGCAACATAGCCCATAAGTATGTCAGGAGAAAAAAGATGGAGAAGGAAAAACACAGAAAAAATATGGCTTGAAGAACAATCACAAAAGCTGACAGCTGTTTGTGAAATCATTGAAAATAAATATTTATATGACAAGCAATATTTTAAGAGCCAAATGTTAATACCTGGAGATGTCTTTTTGTGGTCAAATCCACAAGCCAGTAGTCTTCTGCATGGAACAGGCCTGTTCACATGTAGATTTTATCAATAGTAGGCAGGTGGGAAAGAAACTAAACCTAAAATATACAAAATCAAGGACTGTTTAGACTCTGTCTAGGATATAGTGCATAAATGTGAATCCCCAGTTTCTGCTGTCATTGTTAAACACTTGCCCAGCATGTAGCATACCATGCAGTATCAAGTTTGTGGAGCAGGTGAGCTCTGTGGTATATCATCTCATTCCGACACTAAACACAGTTCAGAGGTAGGAGCTTGCTGCTCAGTCTTCTGACTGTACATGAAGGATTCCTTCCCACAGGGCACAAGACATGCACTTTAAACCTACTGATAATTTCGTTCCCTCTCTACTGAGATCTCATTTTCTTCACAAATTTGCCTTTATGAATGCCATATGCCAGTGGATGGCCTGGTTTTGGAATTCCAACTATTTGCTCTAAAGATAGAGGAGGTATCTGCACACTACCCCAGATCAATTCTGACACCATAGCATAGACATACACACACAGACAGGTCAATTAATACAATGGAGAAAATCAAAGGACCAGTTCGGTGACAGCAGAAATAAGAGCATCCTGAAAGCAGTGATAACTAGAAACTCTCAACCTATCTCAACACAGTATGGACTGTTTCCACAGGACTTTCAAGTACCAGTACATAGATCCTTTTCATAATTATATTCTACAGGGTCAGTAAAGACAGGAGAGCCTTCTTCATTTCAGCCACTTGTTAGATTTGACACTGCTATCGAATAAGGACATAATCCTTCAGATGCTGAACACATGCCATCTACCAGCGTCACATCAGTGGCTGTCTAGTGACCTTCTAGATTTAGCATAGAAACAAAAATCAAATACTTCAGTAGCTCTAGCAGATTATGGAGAGAATTTCAAATAAAACACATTCTGGGTGCTTGAGATCCACTTGGCAACTCTTAAATCTTTTTCTTATTGAAAACTGCTGTTTGCTACATTATATATCAAGACTAGATTTTGCTATACTGGCAGCATTTCAGTATATAAAAGCACCACAGAACATGAAATCAACATTCTGTAATTAATGAAACTTCATAGGAAATGCTAGCATGCATTTCCTAGGGAGAAATTAGTGTGGCAGCAACTGTATGTCACTTACCTAGAAGGCACTAACCAGCTCTGTCTGTAGCTGCCGTTTGTCCTCATTCATTGTTAACAGACTTCTTCAAACTAACACTTGATAAAAAAAATATTCTAATGCAGTCCATTGTACTGTACACTTAACACTCAAATACATAAAACATTTCCCTAAGCATAATAATCTTCTTCAACTACAGGCAGAGAAGTTCCAAAATACTTCTGGATTTTATTTTAACGTAAACTTTCTTACAAGGCTGTAAAAATAATTTACTTGTGTAAATGAATAAAGATAACTCAAGAACAATATTTGTATATAAAATCATCTTAAAGAAGCAAACAAATCCATTTCTTTTCATTACTGTTGCACTGATAGCACACCTAACCAAAGGCCCATTCAAAGTCCAGCAAAGAGGGATCAATTAAATCAGCAGATCTCCTTCACTTACTATCTCTGCTTATTTAAACAAACCAAGGGACATGGAATGTAACTTGATGTTCTGTTGAAGAATTACAAATACAGACTGAAAAAGCAAGTTAACACTCTAAGGAAAGGGCATGCCTGAAGTAAGTGTTTTAGGAACCTACTTTCTGAGATCAAACT
Organism: Formicarius rufipectus; assembly: GCA_013399695.1. Taxonomy (NCBI): domain Eukaryota; kingdom Metazoa; phylum Chordata; class Aves; order Passeriformes; family Formicariidae; genus Formicarius; species Formicarius rufipectus. The sequence continues at coordinate 81,387 of VXAU01001952.1, read as the reverse complement.
TGAAAAATAATAGTGCTAAATATTCTACTTAAGTTTGAAAACTCAAAGCTTCCTTAGTTCAAACAATACATATAATTGATAGCTTATATTAATGGGTATGGCAGCTTTACAGGGTATTGTTTATGAATATAATACATACATTTCGCAGGGTTTAACATTTTATTTGAATAATGTTTAATGTTATGCAAAATAAATCGCTATATTACATCCACTGTGACATCAACTAAAATGTGAACTAGTTTGCATAGGTTAGTACTTTGGGCAGCATGATGTTGCTCTAGTCCACCAAAGCTTAAATATTCACAGTGTAGAGGAAGAAACAGGAATTAAAGCATTTCTACTAAAATATATTTTAATAGCTGGTGTTAACTTTCTGCATAACAAAAGCCAAATTAAGATGATACATCATATGATCCAAGAGTAAGTTTATCTGTCCTTTGAAAAACGATTGTTACCTTCATAACTGTATACCCCCAAATACAGTACAGTTTTGCAAAATAACTAAAACTTCACACACTTCAAAGCAAACATAAGCCAAACTGCACAGCGGTTCATTTTTGCTCTTTATATCACATTGCAAAAACCAACAGCTGAGAGAGTTTCCACATCATGCTAATCAATGTCAATACAGTCATTGCTGTCTTCCAATGGTCTAGCAATTTCTAATAGTAATACTAAATACACAATTGAAATGCTACAGTATAGCTTATTTCCCCCCAAAATAATAATAATTAAACAAATGTCAACAACAACTGGATTACAACTTAAGTACAATATGCAAATTCTATTTATCAGACACAAGAAGCATATGAAATTCGTTTGAATATACTGTTGTAGTGCAGGCAGTTTAAGAAATAGATCTTTCAGGTTTTCTTTCCAAAGGAGAGATGGGGTTCCTATGGCATAAAGCTGGAGAAAATCACTAAAGCATTGCAGAATGGTTTATTCTTCTACAGCTCACCAGTACTTCGCATTTGCCAGCACATCAGTTTGGAGAACTTCTTTCAACAGCATCTTTTGTCTGTTTCAGTATATTATTTAAACATTTACTAACTGAAGTATATTCTACAGTTTAAGTGGAGTATTAATCAACTTAATTAAAATCTAAAATTTTATACCCTGTACCACCTTCTGCCAAAGACCTCTGTATTTGTCACTTCTTTTTCATTGTACAAGATGACATGCAGTCACTGTACAATGAAAACTAGAATTATTACCTTCCCAAGTATTGGAGACCTTCCATATCCCTGAGGAACACCCAGGAGGGACACATTTGTCAAAAACATAATCCATGGGAGGTGATTCCCCATCAAATCCCAGTCTGCTGAAGTAGTTTATTGTATGTCAAACGCAATCAAGAAAACGCTGTTTCATCAAGATTAAATGCTAATGTTCCAGAATGAAAAATTACAACTGCAGTATCTGTACGTAGCTTTGTTTAGGAAATAAAGATTAGTCAGGCAAGAAAGAGTAATGAAAAGCAAGGCACCCATGTGTTCTTGTATATATGTATGAATATGCTCTATGTTGTTTTCTACATTTATACTCCTGTTAGCAAGAACTAAAGCATTCTCTACAGAATTCTTTATTTCTAAAATGGGAACATGTGAACTTCCAACCTGAAATTTGGAACAGTTTGGGAAATTCAGCTCCTTAAAAGTCCTTTAATTTCCCCAGAAAAATGCTGACTACGAGAAGAAAGAACAGTGAGGGGAACATGCTGTGCTAAAAAGGAATATGTACTTTAAAGGTGACAAGACAGCAAATAATATCTCTTCACCCCTATATCACACTGCATGTAACAGACTCCAACATATGTTTTTAAAACCTGGGCTGGCAAAATTTAATTTATGACTTACTTTCCCCACCTTACAAATTTTAGATCTTAAAAAAACCATTTTTATAATTGCACTCTGACAATTTTGAGCCTTTGATTGCATTGCTTAGAACAAAGCTGCATAATGACACTAAAGTTTGGTTTATATCAAAAAGCATGAACCACTCCATATAAACATAAATTTCAAAGCATATATGACATAAAAAACTTGATTACATGAATGAGTAATTTAAACCAGATCTTACTAATTTTGCTGACATTCTCAAGAGAAATACAATTCACATATGGTTTTGTTTTCTTGACTTTTTTTTTTTCGAATTCTTTAGCTTCTCTGCCAGACTAATGAATATTCAAAATTCACAAAGGAAACTGTATTTTGATTGTTTAGCGTAACATAGTTCTCCAATGTCATCAATGCTCATTTTCTCATTTACTTCTATATATAAAGTGTTCAACAAGTCATTTCCTCACTTAGGCAGAGTGATCATGTATTTATAGGTGGAAACTCCCTTTTTTGCATCACTAAAAACTGCAATTTGATGCAACTTAACTATCCTCTATATTTCACTTGGTTAACAAACTGACAACTTGGTTTTATTGTTGTCAGCATTACACAGCTAATAGAGCAGCACAGCAGCAAGTGACAGCCAATTGTGCCTCAGGCATCATCTGAAAAATTTGCTTGCCAGCATAAGATGGAATTCCTCTCCTTGCTGCTGATGGCTGGTGATGAAAACCAACCCAGAAGCAGACTGCTTGTTTCAAAGCTTCTAGCTCAGTATACACATCACCCTTTTGTCAAAGCCATTTGACTTGCAACGTTTGCAAATTTCACATGGATGTCACCAGTAATGCATAGAGGTCTGCTGCTGGAGCAGCTCCTTACGCAAAACTTTCAAGAATTTTAAAGGACAGCAGTCACCCATAGAGATCACATATTTACAGTAGTGAATCTCTGGTTTTAAACTGTATTTTTTGAAGTTAGATGCTCCTGGACAACTTTAGCCTTGAAATTATTAGGCTGCTGACAAGAAAGCACAGGCAATTCCAATTTTTTTTATTTTTTTTTTTTAATCTAATGCAGTCATTCCATTCTGCTTGGCAGCTGGAATCAGCCCTGTGTTAGCAAAACCCAAAATAAAATTGCATAAGCTTTCAAATTCCTAATTGTATGCAAAAATAGAACTTGCAGGTATTTGCATTGACAACTTTCATTTGACATAACAAATTCATACTGCCTTCCTTTTTTATTCTTTAAATAGATATTGCAGACTTGCTTACTTTGTGAAATGAGAAATACAAGATTGTCTATGAGCTCTATATTTAATTCTACTTTAAAAACTTTAAAAGTGGAAGAAAGTCAGTGGAGACTCAACACTCTGAAGGTTACTACAAAGCTGACTTCTCTAGCACGTGGCTAAAACCCACAAAATATATTATCAGCAAAAACATTTTCTTCATCTGCATCCATGTGAATAAGTTCCCACATGAATCTTTAACCCTTTTGTCCTTCCTCTCACAATTTCTCCCTGGGAGGGAATGCAACACCCAGTCAAAGCAAAAGCAAGTTGCCTGCAACCCAAGCCTGCTGACACAGTCCCTCTTACAGGTCCACTATGTCACCAGTGGTTTGATCCTCTCCTCAACCTCAGAGATCGAGACCTGGATCTCCCAGTTCTGACAATAAGTTGACACCAAATAGTATATGTGAAGGTTTGTCAGCAGAATATTTTTGCTGTTTTCTACAGATGGCTAAACTGAAGCATAATGGTATAGAGTATGTTGGACTTCTGTTTAGTTAGTTTTCCCTTCGGTGTCAGTTATGAGAAAGATTTCCCCATCATTAATCATTTGGCAAGCGTACAACCCACTGTTGGATCACCAAGATTTCTGGAGTAAACTGAAGCAATAGGCCATTGATCTGAAATACACTACAATAATCAGAGTTCTCCTCCACTCTTTGATGGAGGCATAAGTACTTCTGAAGCAAGGGTAGGTACATTAGCTCATCAGCAAAGCAGCCATTAAGCAAGTTACCTATGGTAGGTAAGAAGAAGGGATATGACTGCAGGCTTTGTGTGACTGCACAGCACTGGGGCCTCACATGGGGTATTTATTTACAGCAGTACATGTGAAGGTAAAGGAACTAACATGAAGTATTGGTTGTACGCTGCCCTAATGAAAGCTTCTATTTAAATGCTAGTTGTTATTATTAGAAGGAAACAGAATAGTTGACAGGTTTTATACTTTAGATGGTCTTTGCAAGGAATCTTCTGTGGAAAAGATATTGAACAATCATGAAACTAGACATGGATCTAACTGATGGACTGGGATGCAAGCAAAGCTGAAAGGTCACTTGGAAATAAGAAAAAATGGGCAATCCAGAAATAAATGTGGGTATGCAAGACTCAGGAAATGTTTGCTGTTAAAACAGATCTGTTTACTGTAAGGCTTCTGGGCAATAGGATATCTTATTGGGTTTTTTTACTGGCATATTACTTGTCATTATTTCAAATGACTGAGTTATCTACTCAACATTTTATTTTTTATTAGGATGCTAACTACTAAACATTAAACACCTCCCTAATAATTTGAAGATATGTTCAAACTCAGTGTGTTAACCTCCTTTGACTTCAGAGTGCCAGAAGTGAATCGGTTTTATGGTTGTTTTTATAAAGAGAAATAACCTCTTTGACGTGTAGGGAAAAGGTATTTCCCCTTTACAGCTAATTGACCAAAATCTTTAAAGGATTGGCAGCACCAGGCTTCCATATATGTTTTTTCATTTTGAGAAAGCACGATTATAAGCAATGCTGTTTTCAAAGCTCTGAGCTTCTTGTGGATTATCTTTGAGGAACTCTAAGATGGATTCTGAGTGAGAATGCAAACTGTTATAGTAGTGATAACATAATGATCATGTACTCTTAAAAGATTCTTCTGACATTTTTCTAAAAGGTTAGATTTGGAGTAAATCATAATAAAGCTCAAAGGACTAGAGACAAAAATTAGTTAACAAACTCAATATAATTTGCTGGAAGCATTCCTGTTTTCCCAGTTCTCTGAACAGTACCATACATCCAGCCATCATCAATTGGTTGCACATTGATGATATAATCACCATCCCTGAAGGAAACTTCATCTTCATCTTGAGCGCTGTAGTCATACATAGCTCTGTATGTTCTCTGTTGAAGGAAAGAAAACAAGGCTGTCAAGTCTCAAGTCTGAACAGAGGGAGATTCCTTCTCTTTGCACAAGGAAGATGAAAAGAGAAGGAAAAAAGGATAAAGGGTGCAAGGCAGAGAGCAAAATTCAAGTTACCTGTTGAAAAGGAACGATACTCTCTCCACCCTGTCAAAAATACAGTGAATACTGAGTAGCAAAGTAATTATTTTTGTTAACCCACATTGTCCAAAGGCCTCACACAGATTTCAAGCCATTCACTGCATCATGAAATATTCTAATTGTTGTTTCATTTATTCACTAGTAACAGCTCATTCTCCTATGACTTCATTACAAAAAGAAACATAGTCTTCATCCAGGTCATTAACTTTGCCTTCTCACTGAATGTCTTTCATTTCATTAGGATTTTACCCTGAATTATGATTTTATTAATATCTAAAGACAAAACAAGACAATAATTTTATGAATATTCATTTTTCATATTCAGATAAAATATTCTGTTTAGCACATAAAATCCCATCTTTGGTTATGCCAAATTTCTCTACAACCCTGCCCACTGTAAGCCAAGATATCAATTTTTTTCTTTTTTTTTCTAAATACGGTATTTGTTTTCACTCATAACTAATAAAATACCATCATTTACTGGAATTCAAAGTGGATTTTCAAACTCATGGGAAACAGTCTTCCCTTGTATCTTAACAGAAAAAAAAAAAAAGCTCATTTTAAAATTCCCAGGAGTACTTCCTTTTTCTTACCCTGTCTCTTGACAGAGTCAAGAGCAGTTCAAGCATCACTGATAATATTCAATTTCCCTTCCAGTAATTCTCGCTATGTTACCATAACTAGCTGAATTTTCCTGGTGGAATGATTTAAAGAGATAAAAATGTAAAAACAGTCGATGTTTGAGTTATGCCTAGTACTACTGTCTGAACCCTTTAACAGACAGCAAACTTCGTTCTGCTTTCCAGAATAGGAAAACAACTCTGGATTAGTTTTAGTCTGTATCATATATGGTTTTTTGAGGGATTTTAATTAAACTGTTTTCTGAAACGGTGGAGACTGCCCCACACAGAACGAACAGGCCATTTGCTACATGTTGGAAATGTGGGATTATTTAATCCAAACACTATAAGGCAATTTATCATTACTGTTTCCATGCTAGAAATACACTTTTTGTCCTGATTCTGCCTTTATAATTGGTACTGCAGATTAAACAGTATGGAGAAATCAACTCCTGTTTCAACAATGGAGATTTTCAACCAGAGGGATGTGGTTTCTTAGTGGTTCCTTAATGTCTTCCAAGTGTTTGTGGAAATTGATGGGGAAAAAGCATCATTGTTTATGCACTACATCACAACATCTAATTGGGTGGGTTCTATCATCCCCAGAAATTCCTTAAAGATTCATAAACTAGAGAACTAGCAGTCAGAAGAACCTCTGCCTTTGAGAATCCTATTTTTTTCCAACTATTTTAACTGATCTCTCTAAATAAGCAGTGAAAAACATGCTATTACAACAAGCTCAGACGCAGTTAGACCTTTAAACAATTTGTTTCAAAAGAGGATACATTTAAGAAAAATTGTAAAGTCTGTATCCAGCATAAGAGAGCAACTGGATTTTGCTCTGAGCCACACTTATATGTTTCCTTTAAATGGGCAAAGACTGGAAGAAGACATTAAATGTTTTATTATACTAACATAAAGTTGGAAAAATAGAGAGCTCTTGCTCACTCAGAAGGATCTTCACCCATCCTTAGAGCACCGTGGCAAAGGATGTACTACTGTTGTCTCCTTAAAGGCAAGAGCTTGATTACATCACTGTGGTAGCACAGTTGTGAAGACAAGCTGGTAATTTCAAACTTCAAAAGAATTTATTAGGGCCCTAAATGCTACCGAGAAACCTAAATTTATGGTCTTAACACCTAATTAGGTGCTAAATGGCTGTCAGAAGAAATCTCCATAATAATCCTGTTAGCATTTAATGCCTAATTATCACTGCAGAGTGTAGTCTGGGCTATATAATTGAGAATTACAATGCCTAAAGGACTCAAAGCAGGGATCTCTAAAATGCATTGCAGTGAATTATTCCTCTGTCAGTCGGGAGTTTAGCAGGTACTGTTTACAGCAGGGTTTAAGAAAAGGTCGGAGTTTTGTAAAACAGTCAAATACTTATCTCTCACCTCCTCAAAGATCTTTCTCACAACTACCGCTTAGACAGAACAGTAAGTCCTTTGCATATGAAGACCTGATTCCCAGCTATTATATTCTCAGCTCCCCAGCTAGATCAGAGCTGACAGATGCATATTTCCACTTCAGCCACTAGTTTATATTTATTCTATGGACAGCTCCTTGCAAGGGGCAGTACCTGTTGCAGCATCCGTCACATACAACAGCTACCAAGGCAAACCAACTCGCAACAAGGGCTTTGTTTTCCTACCAATTTTAGATATCTAAAAGTGTGTGAACACTCCCTGTTATTTTCCAAAGAGGCAAACCGCCTGCACGAGTCTATTATAAAACACTTCGTATTCCGAGCAACAATTAAACTCAGTCCATTATGCAGAACTGCTTACAGAAAGCGAGCAAAAGTTAAGTAACAGAAAATACTGCAATTTATCTGGCAAAAAAATAAGTCTATCCGAAGATGGTGTTAGGATCATGCCTCATACAAAACACAGCTCAAAATTAAATATACCAAATTCTTAAAATTTAGACATTAGAAAATTTATGTTTCTCAATATAGGAGACTGGTGGATATGATTATAAAATGAACTTTTATCTTTTAGAGACACTGATTTGATAACAATACAACAAATGAGTATGTTTACTACAGTAGTAGTAATTGGAGAGTAATACTCTCCAATTATCTCCACCCTGACATAACCCATGGGATCTTAATCGCTCTTGCCCTAGAGACGTCCTGGCCAAACTCATGCACTGATGAGTGATTTTATCACCTTCATTGCTTTTAGTTAAATCTCAAAAACTGCTTGCGCTTTGAGGTCACTATTCAGTCTAGCATTTCTTTCCTTCAGTCTCCTCCTGCTGTTACTTTCTTCTCTTACTTCTTTTTTGCCTCTGTTACCAGCCAGACAACACTGCATCTCTAGAAGTACAGCTCTGCGTCCAGAACTGAAGAGGCAGCTGAAAGCAATTAACCTAAACAATGCTGTCTGTCAGATCTCCTACAGCATACCAATACCACATTTGAAAAGCAGGACTGTCACCTATATTCAGTGTGTGCAAATTACTTCATTTAAACACATCCCTGAGCACATGAAAAGAACCCTCTGTGTCGTTGCAATAGCTGAGTGTAATGTGCCCAGCACACCTGGATAAGGTGCACAGGCTAATGAAAATCCAGTCTTTTAGCATGCAGGTGGGACAAAGGAGCACGGCAGGTTTCTAAGCTGCATCTGAGATGCCTCTTTTGGAGGGCTTATCACCCTGGGGTGATAAAATCATGCTCAGCCTGGGGTGATAAGATCATCCTGACATCTTCCTCACCAGACCGGCAAGTTAACAGTCAGCACCACGCCAACAGACCTTGATTTCTGGAAATATTTGGGGTTTATTGTCTACAAGGAAATCCATTCAGTATTTAACAGCAGCAAAATCTGCTAAATCATGATGTTTGCTGTTTTCCCATGATAAACAACTATTATTACTTAAAAGGATATCAAGTGACAACAGTTTCACCAAAGGGATAAGAAATCCTGTCAAAATAAGTCAATCCTTAATTTTTAAAATCCTTTAATGTCACTTCCTTTTCCTATTACCTTGACATTTCCTGTTCTGGAAGGAGAGGTGAACAGTGATTCTCAAGATGATTGAAATTCTACTGTTTCGATACCCTACCAGAGAAGTCACTGGGACACAGAGATATTAGGGAAATAGTAGTCATCTACTGCCCACTTGGCTGGAAAAGCTGATAAGAGCATTTCAAGATTTACAGGTGTCTCCATTCTCTATCTGCTGCATTTGAAAGCAGTTTGCTTTACACCCCGATGACTAGAAATCTGCTGGTAAAGTCCAGGCTTTCAGGTCTCCTACTTTTTGTACTCTGGCCCTTTCCAAAAGCAGCCACCTCCCCAAGTGCCTTGTGATATCCTTAGAAACTAATGGTTGATTTCAGTATCAGAGTTTATTTTTAACTGTCATACAGCTGTCCAAAGAGTTTCTCAGGTTATTGATAAAGTCAAAGATGCAGGTATCTGAATCCCAGATTTTCCATCAAGTTTGCCCACTCAGCCCCAGGCAGTTGAGAATCTGGCAAGCCTGAAAGCACTTATGCCTCACAGAACATCATGATCTTTACAAAATATCACAGAGTTTCACTCTTACCAAAAAACAAAAAAACAAAAACAAAAACAAACAAACAAAAAAACTTTCAGTAATCTTGAAAACAAGGGGTTTTTCAGCACTAAGTTTGGTTCATAATTAAATATTCATCTCAAAAAATGTGACACGTAAATATACATCCACTCAAAATAGTTTAAAATTCAAAATTACAAATCAGTATTTTTGAGGTAAAAGGTGACTGTATCTGAACTATGTAATCTCTAGGCAGCAACAAGATTTTAAAAATGTGATAATCATTGAAGCTTAAATTTATATATGAAGAGTTCAAAAGGAAAAAAGCTCAATTTCCTAAAAATCCCAGCTGAATACACACATTCAACTCTCCTACCATAACCAGTTACTTATAAATGAAATATTAACTCCAGCTTTACACTCCCATCCACCACAATTAAGAACTTCATGACCTGGCCATGGTTTCATGATCAAGTTTCTTCTCAGTTGCCCACCAGGATGACTCAATTTGGATCAGACACAAGTCGGTGCACAACTGTTCTGTTGAATTAGAAAGGGCACACCAAGACGGAGTCTTAGCCAGCTTTATACAAGCAGAAGTAAGTAATGCAGATAGGCACAAAGCCTGCCAGTACAAAATCAGCACGTCAAACAAAAACTGAAATTAATTTAAACCAACAGGATGATCTTAAGAGATCAGTGGTTTTCATCCAGTGCTAGAAGCATGAACTCATCATGGAGCATTAACATCAAAGTTCAGTCTGTGAAATACTGTCCAAGAATTTACTATTTGTTTTAAATAGGTAAAAAATTCAGTTATTTCTCTGTTTCTTGGATTTCATAAATGATTTTTTAATCTAGTCTCGTATAAAAGTTCTTACCACTGCCCATAGTCATTTAAATCTTATTTTATATGTGAGGACTGTCACATTTATGACAAGAACAGTCAAATAGTTCAACTACAGAACTCAAGAGGATCAATTCAGTCATATTCAAGAGATTTCACAATTGCTGATGATGTTGCTTACCAAATAAAATTTCATTTAAATACAATACTCACCAGACTTGCTGAATGAGGCTGTGAATGCATGGACCTCATGGATGACATGCTAGTCTGGTGCATGTATCCATATCCTTGAGTCTGGCTTTGCTGATATGCCCCAGGGAGAACAGGGGCTGCATTAAAGAAATACAGACACATTAATTACGATTTAAAAACAGTCCTTATTCTAGCATTTTGTAGTAACAATGCAAATAATCTCCAGTTTCTAGCAATTCCTCCATACAAAACAGTTCAGAATGGTTTCCGTATACAACATAAGGCTTTTCATAGGTTGAATTACACATAAATGAAGCCAAAGCTATAGAATATATCCACAAACACTGTCAAGGTTAGTTGGAAGGAAAAGTTGAACTTACCATTAGAAGTCTAAACACAAAAAGGTGTATTAAAGCTTGAGACATCACTAACTCAATTTTGATATTGTCATAGAGGAAGCATTACATATATCTCCCATAAACTGACATTTTTAAAGAATGACTGATGACAAAAAAGCTACATTAATAGTTTTTAAATGCCTCAGTAGGAATTCACTGCGATTAATTATTAACTCATTGCAAACTAACTCTGACAAGTGAACCCATGGGTTTTTTTAGCTCAGACTTTTTTTTAGCACAGAGAAAACAATGCTTGCTTAAATATTTCAAAATCTTTTTCAGTATCTTCCTCTTATCACACAATTTTTCCCATTTCTTTAACACATATTTTATTCACATTATTTTAATAATTTTGCACGTTAATCATTAATATATTGACTTCTGTTTTACTAAAAGCTGCTGAAAGCATTAATACAACCAACAGGGACCCCCTAACTCTAATGCCTACCAGGAAAGCATTCATAAACCTCCCAAATCTGCCCAAACATATTACTTCAGCAATAGACCAAAATAAAATGTGTTAAAAACATGGTTGATCAAAAGAAACTATGAGAAGTAAGCCCAGCATAAGCGACTACTGACTATTTTCCTAGCCAGGCCATGAAGCATTTTTGAAGCAAAATTAAGAGACTGGAGTTATTTTCAAAATCTAAAGATCAAAAGTTTCATCACCACATATTTGTGCATTTTACAAGATTCTCATGCCCTCTGAGAATGAAGTCTTCTGGCTTGTTTGGAGGTTATTAGCCCATCTCCTCAGTTATTTACCAGACCTTTGCTAATTCAGCTGGAAATTTGTTTAGCTACACCAAAAAGAAAATGGATTTCAGTTGATACTACTTCAAGTGGTCCATCTAGCCGATATTCCATCTAACTCCTCTGGCAAAAGCTGTCTTTTGCTTAAAGGAGAAAAGCGTATGCAGGACATGAGTAAAAAAATCTTCAAACGTGGAGTCACACAGCAGTTCAACACTTCCTGAGACAGCTCTCTTGGGCTTGCTGGGAATACTCACTTCTGAAGCAGCCATCACACACAGATTCAAAAAGGAGCAAAGCTAATCTAGGGTTCAATGGGGTTCACAATGTGTGGAAAGATCCAGGACTTGTAAAATGAAAAAATACATGGGAGAATGAGGAAACCCTATTAAAAAATACATATATACTTACAAGAAGTATTCATATTTGCACTAAAAATTCTCTGTCTCTGCTTCTTAAGTGATCAGGACAATAAATGCATGTGAAAAGGAGTTACTGAGAAAATGTTTGATGAACTATTTTAGAAGGAAAAGTCAACCTTGTGCTTTCAGCAAATTCTGCTCCTCCAGCTAACAAAATCATTGATTTCAACAGAGATTATTCTTTAAATTTCCATTTAGTTTTATTTAGCATATTCAAATCCTCTAAGTATGCAATTACAATTTGGGCTGTTACTTTTTGCTCTGCAACACTGGTAAAGATAAGTAACATTATATACTTAACTAGGGGTTTTCTGATTTAGAAAACGTTTCAAACCATTGCAATGGATTGTTTTGTTAAGTGAGTGAAATTAAAGTGATAAACAGTCAGATGTAACACTGGAACATGATGAATTATGGATGTTTTAGAAGTGCCAAGTTCATTCTAATAACATATAAGCAGAAAGACATTTTAAAGCAGTTCAGTCATCAGAGAATTGCTGCTCATTAATATGTTCACAGGATTATCAGACACTAGGTGAATAGTCCTGAGTAGTTCATTAAATGCTGTATACTTCAATGTTTTTACAAGCTGTTTCTACCTGATCAGATGTAGCCCTTCATGAGAAACTAGAGAAAAACACCATTTAAACAAAGGTTCTGCAATCAAACTGGAATGAATATGTTTTGCCTAATTCATCACCAGCATAAATGTAGGCAGTTTATAGGAGCCAACAAATACTCGTCTCCTCATACCACTAACAAATTGGTTCTATGGATTGAAAATTGAGCACAGATTGAACTTTTTAACTGAACAGGAAGAGTATCTTCAACCAACACTGGCTGCTGATCAGTCAGCACCCACCCTACTCTGCAGCAACAAAGGACTTCGTAGATCTTCCCTGGTCCCTGGCAGGGGCAGACACACTGAGAGTCCCTTTCTTCTTCTTTTCTTCTTTAGAGTAAAAAAGTAAGAACTTTTTACTCTTGATCCCTTTTTCCCAAAACAGATCTTTCTCAATTCCTATCAAGCATCTCTTGTCAGTGTAAGGCAACAAGCCTATTGATGGTCAGGTTCATTATAGCTTCAAAATTGACCAGCTTATTTTGGGGAGGAAAACCCATGCCTCCTGCCTCTGTGACAAGTGACAGCAGTAGGTCTGAGATGTGCTTTCCTCTGCAGCAATCAGTCCCTTGCAAGCTGAAAGAATTCTGTAAAACTGACTCAGCAAACCTCTTTGCTACTTTACCTGCAATGATGGAAACCATAAACCCATGAAAACAAAGCATTTCTTCCAAAGCATTAGAAATTTTGGGAAGTGTTAGAAGGAAGTATTAGAAAAAAAATTCTATACAAAAAAGAAGGATTTCTAGAATTAGCTTTGCTGATTATCTTCTAGCTATTTATTTAGGTATCATTTATGGCAGTATATATGTCAGCACACATTAGTGTTGAAGACACTTGATTGAATAATTCCATGTGGGTTGTTTTCCTTTTTTTTCCATTAAAAATTACTGTAGTAGGGCTGCAAAAAACTGATCTTTATTTTTTAACAAGTTTTCATAAAAAAATACTTAAGAAATGTCCAGATGGTTGTGTATTTGGAAGACAATTTGGGAATCACAAAAATAAACTGTGTTTTTGGTGACATACAGATAATTCAAGGTGAGATTAAATCATGCAGAGAAAGTATTTGAATTGTCTTCATAATCATCACCTATAGTTAACCACAGTCCTTTGGCTCAGACCAAAGTATAAAGTTCTATAATATCATTGACTGCAGCAGCAACTAAAGCAATGGTTTTAGTTAACCTAAGGGAACGATAAAATACAGTGGTAGAACATGAAATTCATTTAACTGAAGCCAGATTTATTGGTGAGGGAGCTGAGGGCTGACCACTGCTCCCAGAAGTACAGGTGGATGTTTTTTCTTGTTGCATTAAGACTTTACCAGATGCATTCCAACATATCAAAACTTACTTCTTTTCTTGTCCCACTTACCAAGACAGCCAGATATACATTTTAAATTATCTACTTGAAGAAATTTATCATATATCTCTTACTATATTTTTACAGGCTTTCCCAGAGAAAGGAGAGAGGAAAATGACTGAACATGATACAAGACAAACAGAGGGGAAGCCTCCAACAGTAAGGAGCAGCTGAAAGACTGATAGTGAGTATCAACTTGCTGCTGCAGACAGTGGGTTTGGAGAGTGAGTACCAACCAGGATATGCTTTGAGAAGAACTGGGAGAGAAACAGGTCATATTGCAGAAACCAGAAAGGAATAATTTAGAGGGCATTGCATAACTACAAAGTTTAAAAAAATGTTCATGCTAAAAATAAACATAATTTAATGGTTAGGTTTCAAAATACATTTTATCAAAACCATAATTAAATCCTCTTTCATACTTTTAAACAGCAGAACCTTGACAATCCATGGTAAACCAATGTATCATCACTGCCAACTACCAAACTTTTGCTGCTTACTGCAACACATGCCATTTACTGGACCAGATGTAAAATAACAATCACTTAATTTACTCCCATACACATTATACAGTTTTAAGCATTTATTTCACTTCCTATTTTGATATTACCTCAATTCATGGTTTCATTCCTATGACTTCAGAGAACTCACAAAGTATATTGTGACATTTTCTAATAACAACATGAGAGAGTAGAAAGTAAAAAGAAAGGTTATGATTAGCATATGCTTAAGTCTACTGTCCACAAGACACTAGATATCAAGCTGTATTTTCTGAGCAGCACAAAAGTTGCAATAGAGCCAGAATACACCACCATCATGCAACTCTGTGTTACTGCCATTATGACAAGCTCATCCAAAACTGATCGAGCTGCATATGAGAATCATGCTGCTCCACATATTTTGAAGTCCTTCCCATTTTGTCTTGTTGCTGTTGCCGCCTTATTTTCCATAGGTTGCAACATCCAGCGCAGGCCCCAGAGTTGTTTTTTGAGAAAGCCTCCATCATAGTTTTCAGTTTCTTTTTCTTTAGTATTTTCCTTAGAAATTACTCAGCCATGTCCCAGGCAACAGTGGACACAGTCATAGTGTAATCATGTATAGGGACGTGCAGGTGTCCAGCATACTCCTGTGGTACTCGGGTACACCCCATGTCCATGTGGGCAGGTCACTGTGCTCAAACTGCACAACTCCCTGGACCATTTCCCAGGCCAAGTTACAAGAACACATAGCTAAGGAAATACAACTGTTATTGCTGTCTTGAAGCCGGTGGATAACAACTGATACCTTTTTAAGCCTTCTCCAGAAAGTGTTACAGTGGTAACTTGGGTGACAAACTCTGGCTTGGTAATCTATTTGTTTGGTTTTGTTTTCTATCACTTTCCCCAGATGTTGGCTGCTGCATCTCATCATTAAAATATTTAAAGTGATTTTTATTTTTTTTTGAGAAGAATCCTCTAGAAATAATGTAGTCTAACCCCCACTTAAAATCAGGGCTGAATTTGTAGTTAGCTTGGGTTTCTTCACACCATGTCCTGTGAATTTTTACTTTGGGATGCAGATTTTCATTATACCTCTTTGGGCAACCACAAGCCCTCTGATTTCTCCCGTTTGTTTCCCATGCTGTGTATACAAGACTCCTGTGCAAGGTCCTGAGATGAGCTCAGCTCAGCATTGCATTATTCACATAAGCATCTTGAGAAACAGTTTTAAGGAGAGATTCGAAGGAGGTTAACACATTAATTCTGCAGAAGTTCACATCCTGACCAAGAAAAAACAGCAGCATAAACAGAACATAATTGTTGTCTGGCAAGAATTTAGTAAGAGTTTTAAAGATAGTCCATATCACAGGCCAAGCAGAACCAAGAATATTGACACTGCAAGTAACGCAGGTTAGATGAGGATAGGATGTTCAAGACACAAAAAGAGAATAAGAGTAACTTGATTGTTATGAGAGATGGGCTTTTAGCAGGCTCTTAAAGATGATGTTCAAAACATTCTCTGCTGAAGTTAAGACTGTTGGGAGAACTCAGCCGGAGTCATGACGTGGTATGTCTCAAGGAGGCTGCAGGCAGTCCATCCTTGACTCCCACTGTACATTTGAGATAGATGCCCCATGAGCTGGCTGAGACAACCTAACACTCCTACCACCCTGTCCTCTCTCTCATCTAGGTTGTTTTTCTACTCACTTGGTGGGCTATGCCAACTCAGCAAGGGACCAGACCAGTGATAGCTGCAGTGCCAGGATGGAGGCAGGACCAAGTCCCCAAGGCCACAGACAGAAGGCAGCAAAAGGCTGGATGAGCTCAGCTGCCCCGACTTACGGCCCTCTAAGTACCTCACTTTTGTGTGAGCTACCTCTGAGTTCAAATCACAGACGAGCTGAGCTTCTCACAAAGTCTTCCCTCCAGATGTCCCAGCATCTAGACCCAAAAAAAGCACCCAGTGTAAAGCAGATGCTCCCATGTGCTCGCATGTGGCATACACTGCTCAACTACTTGCCATCCTAGGTCTCCACAGTATTTGAAATAATCATAGTGGAAGTTTAGAGGAAATTAAGCCTACCGTAGCTAGCTAAAAATAGGTATCACAGAACTAAGAGACTTTAATGAGTGTGCACAGATTGCCCAGAGATGCTGACATGAGGTACATAACTCTGCAGCATCCCCATGGTACTGAGCAAGGAGATGGCCTCCAAAGGACACAGTAAAAAAGCAGTCACAGGAGTAGAGAAAACAAACAGAAGATTACAGGCATGTTAGATACAGACAACACTAGGAAAACCTCATTTATGATTTTACAGTGCAGGAATGACTGTCAAGAATGTTTCTGTCCCAAGGAAAAAGAAATTGTAAAAAATCGGGTAAAGAAATAATTTTTTCCAATCATACCAAAATATCTACAATTTTCACTCTTTATTATAATCTATATGGCTCTTCAAAAGTAAGCATATTTTAACATAAGGCTGGATTCTTTGTTTTGAAACTGTCAGGTTATAACCTTCACAATCTCAAACTGAAAAAAAAATGGTGTTCTTTTGATATTGAGACATTAATCACAAGTGATCTGTTCCTATAAAAAAGCTTGGCACTGAGGTGCCATCTTCTGATGAACAGCACTGAAAAATTCCCAGTCATCTCTAAAGTTAAATTGTTCAACAGTGACTTTTCAAATAAGCTAGAAAATTGAAGAACACACTCTAAACTGTTTATAACTCTTACCTATTAGAGAGTTTTGTTATTTTCTAATCAAAAAGAGTATCACAGTACAGTTGTATTTACTGAGAATAGTTCAGACTGCTTAAGCATATAAAAGGCACTAACCTGAAGACTGAAGATGGTGAGATCTGATACAGAACAGTGCTGTTTTTAGAACAGTCGAAAACACCATTGTAAGGCATCTTGGCATTCTTTCTTGTAAAAGTAACTTGCTCTTCATTTCTTTTATTTTCTTCCCCCCACCTTTTCCTTGTCCTTTATTTGTCAGTGAGCCTGCTTTCACAGACATCTAAGCTACCAGGCTGGTTGCTCTCAGTGGTACTGTCAGAAGCAGCAGTCTGCCTGCATACCATCCATTTCAGAAGTCAGTAACAGTTAGTAAATTGGAATATCAAACCCAGATATAATTAGGTTGTTGAAATAGCAACCTGAAAGTGTGGCCTAATTCACACAGGGTGTTAATAAATCTCTGCCATGCTCACCGACCTCATTAGAACTGAAGCTCTGAACTACTTGGAGTCAGAACAATACAAGCCTAGGAAGTTTCCGTAGCCTAAATTCTAAAGATGTAAGAAATAAGCCATGCAATATTCAAGTACTTAAAAAATGATGGAGAGGAGATCAACATAAATACTTATCTTGTAATTAAAATAACTAACATTAATTAATGATGCAAAAAATCAAAATGTCTATACTCTCAAGATTACTTAGACATACTATAACGTATAAAATAAAATATTTTAAACTTCATTAGTATCATGATTAGGCTAAGATTGTTTGAAGTATCATTATTTTAGAACACCATTTTATCAACTAGCAATAATTGAAACTGTAAGTATCCACCATATAAGCTAAGTAGATTATTATGGGAAATGCAGAATCATGTAATAACAACTCTTAAAAGCAATTTCAACTGTTAATTAGTTGAAATAAGTTAAAACTTGATTTTGAATGAAATTACAACATAAGATCTCTGTTTAGCATGTGTCAAAGAAAACTAAGAAATTTTGAAAGGAGTAAAAAAATAATCTCTAATGTGCTCATGACACATGGAATCCTGTGTTTTATTTGAGATTTCCTTTTAGGAAGGGACTACTTCAGTCCAAAGTCCCTGATTTGTAGGAACAGGCATTATCACTCATAATAGTCACACTGGTCTTTATTGTATAAGTCCATCATAAATCCAAAAGCAGATGGAGTGGGAATTTGAGAAGTACTAGATAGGATAGTTGGTAAACTGTCTCCCTAGTACATCACAGTCTATGTGTCTTGTCATTCAGACTTTCTCCTTAATCCTTCATGTTTTGAGGAATGGTGGATCCATCAATTCCATTATATTCTTCCTCAGGGCAAACTACTTCCCAAGGTCCGTTCTGGCCTCTTTGAGGGTTCTAAATCTCTGTACTGCAAAAAGCCAGTCTCACATGGACTTTTACACAAAAGTAGTATGGCTTTCATTTCCCTTCAGGAAAACTGCATGAAAGTAATATATTCAGAGAAAGCCCAGGCTAGCACAGCCTCCCGGAGCCTTGTTCACAGGTAGCTATCAAATGTCACAGTCTGGAGAAAAATGAAAGGAACCCAGGATGTCCTGTTTTCTATAGTGAACATCAAAAGAAAGAGGATGATCAACAGAACATCCACCCTCTTCATTAAAAGACAGTAACACAGGGAATATTTTTGCCAGGAAGCAATTGTGGATACTCCTTGGATCATCATTCTTACTGAGGAAAAAGGATTGGAGGATACTGAGATACAGCTCAAAGCCTTTGTGATCAGTAATACATTACCACCATAGTGATGTGAAGTATTAAATACATATAATCTAGTGCTCTGCCAACAGAAGAGGGGAAGAAGTAAAATCTCAAACCACCCCCAGAGACCCTGCCTGTGTCTGACTGTGGAGCAGTGAGATGACGAGTGGCTGCTTTCCAGCCTGCAAAAAAGCAAGCACCAGTACTGTTCTGGCAGAGCAGGCAATTTGGATGATCTGAAAATGCCATCAGCTTCCCCAGACTGTCTTTGGATGGCCACTTAGGACTGTAAGACCATAAACACTCAGAAGAACTGATTTGATAAATGTAATTCCACAGCAGACCCTTCAAACAAGAGTTTTTTCACATGAAAGCTAAAGGTGCTTGTTATAAAATAGGGTGCTAAATGATATCCCTGGAAATTCAGTCAGTAAAATATTTCAAAATGTCAGCCTTTAAAAATATATGAAGAGGTTGTTTGTAGTGTTCATTCATACTCGCATGTTTATGTGGGTTTTGCTAAAAACACAGGGTAAAATCCAAGTGAACACAATACAAAAATTACAATTCAGAATGAATGATAATTGTTATCTTCATCCAGCTTCTATGAACAGTTGTTTCATGGATTTAAAAACTGTATGAATTCTATTGCTAACATTGAGGAATTTATGGGCAGTTGCAACAATCTATTTTAATCACTATTTATTTCACTTAATATACAAACCATTTATCCCACCTTCCATAACCCACTGATGAATTCTTACTACTGCACTGCAAAAAGAAAACCACTCTGATTATTTGGCTTCTAATCCTAAAAGTTGAGTCCTATTTGTTCCCAGTTTGGAATCCTAAAATGTCATTTTAGGGTTATTATGATGAATACACAATATTCTATACCATTTAAATATAGTGCAACTGACAAAATGCACTGTTTTGAATATTCAACTACAAAATCTTTTCTAGATGTTTAACTCACTCATTTTCCTCACAAAAGTTGACGTAATACATTAAATACTCTTTCCAGCCTGAGGACAAAAGAATTAATAATAGGAACTGTACAGACTATATTGTGACTTAGGAATTATTCTAGTAGCTCAAATATAAAAGGACTACCTCCATTCATTTTATTCAGAGACCACTATGAACATGTGGTAGTTTGTCTGTAGGCCTTCCCTAGAAACCGGGGGCATAACTAAGGAAGTATTCCATATGATTCCTTTATGTAATCAGGTGCATAAGACAAGAGGGAGGTTCCTCTCTTGGTCTCTTTCCTCTTCTCTCCCTGGTCAGGCAGCTCTCGGTGTTTGGGCCTCGGCTCATCTCTCTGAGCTCAGGCCTGGCTGAGAGCTGTTGTCTGTGTCAGCAGAGGAGGGAAGGCACTCACTTCTCCTAAGGGAAGTTGGTGAGATCTCCTCTGTGTCAATTGTCCTACTGAATTAATTCCTGGGATTTGATTGTGTGGGATTGTTTTGTTTTTACCCTTTGTGGTCCTTTTCCCTTTTGGGGGGTGTTTGGGATTTGTTTGGAATCCTTGTATTATATGTACATAGTATTTAGCTGCATATACATGAAATATCTATAAATATATATATATATTCCTTTACTAATTTTTTCCTTTTGCTAGCTTCTTTTCCCTTTTGTTCGGAGGGGTGGGGGGAGCTGACCGGCTCACAGCTGTGTTTGGCGGGGAGCCAAGCAGAACCCAACACAGCACATTATTTTGGAATTAGTCTTCAATGGTAGCTACCCAGTCCAAAGAATTTAGTCTACACTTCTATTAACAGCTGGTATACCACAGTACTGATATGCACACCCATTTCCCCCACTGGTTATGTACCTGGGACATAACCAAATCACAGGGCACCCTGCTCTGAAAATGAACTGCAGTCAGAATTTGGAAACAAACCTTACCACCAGCTGATTTTTTGCCTGACATTCAATCTAAGCTGCAGCACAACTCAGCTGAGAAAACAGCACAATATGTCTTTTCTTTCCTCACACACCAGACCACATTATTTTATTTATGAAGGCACAAAATGTCTTAAAGCCAGCCTGAGGCATCCTCAGTCCTAGTGGGGCCATGATGTACCACAGGAAGCTGCAATGCCTACTTAAATTGTGAAAAGGCAGGGTTTTGCTCTAGGCTTCCTCACAAAAGGAAAGAGTTAGTAAAATGAAGGTTATGTTTACATGCTACATTACCCACACGCCTTCCATTATAATTTGAATACTCTTACATTTACTGAACATCTACTGTTGCCCTTTTGCATTAGAGAGAGAAGCTTCTAAGTTCTTCTCATAGAAACAGCTTTGATTTGTGTGCATCTATATATTTGTATAGTGGGTAAACCAAGTCTGAAAAATGGTGGAAGGGTACCATGAACCAGGATCATGTACATCACTGCACATAATTTTACTAATTATATTTATTGTCTGCTAGATACAAAATCTTCTGAAGTGTATCAAAAGCTGCCCTAGGGGGGACCAGTGAACAACTGAAACAACTGCTTGCTAAGGGAGCCATTAGCAACTCCAACAGCTGAGTCACTTGGAAATTTCTTTTCTACTTTCTGCTCACTAAATGTTTAATGGAAAAGGGAACATCAGACTCGGACAGTTAGCAGATCAGACAGAAGGATGCCCTGAACTGCTGCTACACTACAGAAATTGAAAACGTGATCTCTTCTGGATTCTCCTCTACCTGAATGTGTGGGTATTGCCTCTTGATGCTGCCAGACGTCAAGGGTGTGAGAGAGAAGCATGGGAATCAAAGATAGACATAAGGAATCTAAGCAAAACTATTCTGAAAGTGTGAAATGTAAAGCTCTCCCTGGGACACTAACTCATCCTCAGTGAACACACACTGAACAAAAATGTCCTTTCAGATGAATCACAATTTATTTCTTAATGTATTACAATGAGTGTGAATACTTAGTTTTATTCCCAGAAACCTAAATCAAACCGTAAAATTTAACTCAGCACTCACTTGGAGTACTAGATGAAGTTTCATGTTAAAAAATAAGGTTTTACAGATACTTCATACCTCTGTGGTGAAAAAGAATGAAATCTAATCTTCTGGACTAATTAATCTCATGTTGTGCATTAACAAACCACTCAGTAAAGGACACTAAAAGTCCAATAGTCCAGACTAGGACAGAAAATCGATAATGTTCAAGACAGTGCATAAATGTAATCCCATTGCCTTTCTGAATTCCTATACTTACAGGGCTTAAAAGGCTGAAATGGATTACTCAGAGACACAATTATGTATTAAGCAGTCAAAAATCCTCTTACCATATAAACACACATAGAAATTAGCACATATAAGAAACACTCAACCTGTTTCTAACTGAAATCTAAACTCTCATAACTAATCTTGCTTTTATTTTTCCTTCTTACCTCAAATCTAGAGCTGAAAAGGTATCATCTCTTTAAAACTAGGAAGCCTCTCACTGTTTTCAAAAACTCCTGTAACTGTAGTGTCATTCTTTTTTTAAGAAGGAAAATAATTTCCCTTGAACACTGGGAATCACTGCAAAATAGAAGGCAGAAACTGAAACAGAAAAACACACCTCCTTCAAATGAAAGATGCAATTTTCAGAAGGGAGACAACTCCTACTGCCTGAAAAAGCATGTCCTTTTGAGGTTACACCAAAGCTTTTACTAAGAACACTGTATCATTTCAGCAAAAATTTGTTTGAGAATAGACGACTAGGAGTCACCAGTTCTGGAATGTAAGCTCTTTAACAGAGAAAACTTTTCATGCTAAATAATTTGTGGCATCAGAGAGGTTACAAACATATGCAGGCACTTGTGTCTGTGTAACATACACTGAGAAGTATTTACCTAAGCTCAAAAATATCACAGAGGTTTGTCGGTGAGGTATTTATTATTTGACTTGCAAGCATTTGTAGTACATTATACACTTAAGAACAGAAAATCACCTAATTACCAAGATGGAAAGTTCTACCATGATGCTGTGGAGTGGAAGACGACTGTTTTTTTCTGACACATTAGCATTCAGGTTGGCAAACCTGATGGGCACTGCAAAGAAAAACCAAAGTACCATCTAGTCTGAAACACAAGTCAGAAACAGATGTAAGAGTCGGGTGGCTAAGAGAAGTGTTGATGTGACCCTTATGAAGAGGTATCAAGAGAGACAGAGTATTGTTTAGATGGCTCAGCTTTCTGTGGCAGGACATCCTGCTGACACACTCGTAAGGGGCAAGTAATCCATAAAACCTACAGTTCTTCCTGTAACTGTACAATACCTCTCCCTCTGAATGCCATGTTTGGATTACCAGACTCAAGGGAACAACATTAAGGAAACAGTTCAGCTATCTAGTAGAACAGAACCATTATTCCTTGTCTGCCAGAGAAGAAAATACAATTGCTGTGTCATTCTGCTTGACCGCCTTAGAATGGCGTTTCTAAGTACTACTGCCACCTGCACCTGGAGATGAAAGACGGATCTCTCTACTATAATATAAAGAGCAGTCAGGTATTATTTCCTCTTTTTTTTCTTTGACCTGTCTTTTGCTAATGGTGATTTTTCCCAACCTCAAAACCTGAGGGTTTTTATTAAAAAAAATCATGGAAAGGGCAGAGCAAGGAAGGGAACCAAATCTGGTTTTGTTTACTCTTCTTCCATCTTTTGGCACAGCAGAGTATGAGCACTATCACAGTGCAAGTAGACTACTTGTCCCACATACCAGCGAACATCTCTGCAATTCCAGTGTGTGAAGAGAAGAGGTTTTTTCACCATGTCTTCTGACTAGATTTTCTTCTGACCACACTAACCAGGAGCAGAAACAGCAGCCAAGTTCCTTGTTCTAGGATTTTTCTGTAGTATGTGTGGGCGGGTTTCAAAGCCTCAGACAAATCCTAAAAATAACTATGTTACAAACAGAGTCATGGATATACTGTGTGCTAGGGGGGAGACAAGGAGACATCTCTGAAATTGATGTTTAAAATGTCAGTGTTGGGCTGAGGAATATAAGCCTTTTCCATGAGCTGGTACACAGGCCCAGGCTGCTGCCAGTGATACACAGTTAAGTCTACTTTGCTCTTGGCAGGGCTGTGCTCACACTGCAGTTCAAACAGCAGTTCTTGTAACAGCCTACAACGTGTTCCTGCCTTGGTGAGGAAAGGAGAAAGAGAATCCCTGGAGTATGGAGGAAGGAAGGAGAGCAGGCTCAGCTGCCCTGGAGCCTTTCTTCTTCAGAAGCCTCACATCACACAAGCAGGACACGCCACTAGGGAGAGAGATAAAAGGACTTGGCTTTTCTCATTGATTAAACTTCCATTCCAAGCTGTATAAAGACTGCAAAACTTAAAGGATGATACTGTCATCTAGTATTTTCTGCAGTCTTCATAGACATTGCAGTCAAATTGTCAGCAAAACCCATTTGCCATATTTATTCCTCAGAGGTTGTTTGTTCCAATCTTTTCTAGATTTATTTTTTGTTATGTAGTATCAATGAAGTACCTAACACAAATTTTCAGTTTTCTCATAGCAATCTACAGGTTACTTTCAAGGCTGATAACCGAAGTTAAAAGACTAGAAAGACATAAATGGAATTTCATGGTTTCTTGAAATTTGTGTATTTGGATTGCAAGTGTGAGTAAAAGAAGGTAGCTTCCCAAGCAAAGTGAAAGACCTGAGTGTTAGCAGCAGAGCCTTCTCATTTAAATAAAAAAAGGCAGACCTTAAACCTCAGATCAAGGCTAATTCTCAAGACATGTCTGGTGGCAGCAGGTGAACTGAAACTGAGGAACTTAAGCTGAAGGAGATAAGGATAAATAGCATAAATGCAGCCAACCATAATAATTGCTCCAACCAAATAAAGGAAATTTCAGCACTTGTATTTAAAATGCAACAAAAGGCACTTGAAAATTCTGTCCTAATATTCACTAAGGTTTCCTACATAACATGTGCTGTCAGGAGTACACTAAACCTGAATTCTATCTCCTACAGACCAATTTTTATGTAGCTTTTAACACGATACGATGATGACTTTAGAAAATAACCAAGAAATCACCTTTTTTCCCATTAGTTACAATATATCCATAACTGAAAATGAACTGATACCTCTTGTTTTTCTCCATTTACAGACGACACATGATTTAAAAGAAGAATAAAGGGTCACTTTACTACACTAAATAATTCTGAACGTATGGAAAGGAAAAAATTCACATATCATGTCTATATGCTCATGCACACCAATTAAACTTAAGAGGAAATAAAAGCCAAAAAAGGGAAAGGTCAAATGCAAAAGGGAAGAAAATCAGCCTTGGAGGTTTCAATGAGGAAGAAAAAAAAAGGTGTCTCAGGAACAAAAAAACTTAAATTCAACTACTGCAGGATGTTCATTAAGTTAATTTTAAAGTAGAAACCTTCAGACTGAATATAGAGAACTTGGTAATATTAAATAAAATCCCGCTCATTTAAATTGAAGAAAAACAAGAAAAAGTCTCACAAAGATACAATACATTAAAAGATAATTAAAATAAAATCTGAGATAATGAAAAATATTAGAAAGTGAAATGAAAACATTCTGCAGTTGAAACAGGATTGAAGGAAAGCAGCATAAAAGGACTTCGATGAGTAAGGCAAAAGGAGGAATGCTAAGTAAAATACTTTCACTGAAATATAATGAAACAAAATGATTGCATAATGAGAGAGGGGGGAGGTAGAGAGGGAGAGAAAGGGACTTAATAACAGTGAAATGAGAGTAACAGTGATACTCTTTAGTGCAGAGGGGTCTTCTCATTCTAAACATGCTAAGAGGAATTCTTCACCTCAAAATGAGTCAAAAACTGACGTGTAAACATGGTAGCCCTAGCAGCAGTGCCAGGGTTCATCTGCTATTGTCTGGTCAGTTATCAGAACCCTCTGTTCTAGCAGTAGACAAAAGTGTGCACTTCTGTGCCACCACAGCAAAGCTCAGGATTTGTTGGAGCAGTAGCTGAGCAATCCCCATAGACACGAGGTCACCTCCCTTAAGGACAAGTTTCTGCACTCCCAAAGACTTAAACTGTTTAACAAAAAAAAATTTCCTCTGGCTGTAGTATTTAATTTCTTTGTTTACTACAAACAGTGCATCTGATGAACATTATTAATTAACCCTGAAGGGTTTGGCTTCAGCCTTCACTTTATCTTGACACTCTTCACCCACATCTGCGCACACAGAGCAAATGAGCTTTGCTTCTGCCACTGCTATTGCACCACACACCACAAATTCATTTCCATATCCTACACCATCCTACATATTAACACTCTAGTTTTAAAAAGTCCTTTCCCCTGCTCAGTCTCCGCAGAACTACCATGAAGAATATATTTAAAAAGTGTTTTAAAATAAGAAGCTTAAAAAAAAAATAAACCAAAACCACAAACCCTCTCTGATATTGCAAATTTGTGCTACTTTCAAGCATTTTTACTCTTGCCTTTGGGGGAATGGAACTAAACAAACCAGTCTTAATCCATGAGGGTGTGAACTAAAAGGTATTTTCACTTACTGAAGTGAGTGCTAGTAAAAGCAAGTAGATTAATTTTACATGGAGACCTTAAAATAGGAGACAATATCTTTATAAAAGTGCATGCTTTAGTACAACTTCCAAGAAACACTGCAGAGGCTATGATTACAAGAAGTCCAATCAGGTGATACCTGTGTTCCTTTATGTCATCAGACATCAAAAACTCCGTAACCATATGTAAATGGGAGTTACATGTAAAAGAAATTCATCCTCTTCCTGAATAGATAGTTGAAATACAAATACAAATGTCCAAAACAGTGCAAGCCTAGAAGACCCATATGAACCAAATCATTCTGGGGCCTGAATGCAAACCAGTAGGATGGGACTTTACTGGTAGGGAAGGAAGGGGAGCAAGAAAGTGAGTGTGAAAAGAATTGGGAGAAAACCAGTGTATAAGACTGCACAAAAAAAAATCAGGATAGTGAGAAAAGATTTTATAAATATAACAAACCACCCCAAACTACAGTTGAGACACAATACTGCCTAGAAAGACCTGAATTGAAAGCAAAGGAACTTTGCTGCTTTTTTGTAGTGTTCTGTGGAGGGAAAACTGCCTGATATGTCTTTATGTGGGAATGGATTAAGAATGTAACTGATAAGACCTTGAAATGATGCAGAATGTAACTGATAATGCCTTGACCTGATGTTTTAAAATGTATGTTTACCTTTGCCATGTATGTCCTCCCCCCAGAATCCATGTCTTCCCTTTCCCAGAATCCATTTGTACCACTTCCCCGAAACCACGTGTTCCTTCCCAGAGAGTCCTTTCGGCTCTCCAAGACCCCTCCTCAGGGAAGAGAGGGGCATGACCCACCTTGCTACCTGAAACCTTTCCCTGCCTATATGTTAATCCCCTCATCTCTGTTGGCCCAAAGCCACACAATACCTTTTCCCCCACTGGAGAATCTGAACCCCCTCCAAGGGACTATAAAAAGTCCCTGCTACCTGAATAAACTCTCTCTCTCTCTGCTCGCACCCTCTCCAAGCTGTGTGGTCTCTGTGTCCTTTGCCCAGGGCTCAGGTACCACGTGGCCGGGGCGGCCGAACCAGGGGAGAGCACCCCCTCCTCTCCTAGATACATGGACTGGAAAGGCTGACCTAGGAGCCTAATTCATATCGCTGCGACCATCCCACCACCCAACGCTCCAACGAGGCTCTACACACATATCCAAACCCAGATATCTTTATAAACAAAAATAAATGTGACATCCATATATATCAACTTCTCTTTCTGAAGAAAATACTCTGAAAAATCTTCCCAAAAGTGAATAGTTCCATGTCCAGTAAGTGTGACATCAGGGTTAAAAGCAGGACTGAATGAGAGAAATCTGTTCATCTCCAGCCAAGCTGAAATAACAATGCACTACAGCTGAGAATTTTGAAAAAAATATGGCAACCTACTGTTTCTGCAAAGTCCTACAGAATGGCTCGCAGTAGAAAGATAATCTTCGTTACACCGTAACTAATTACAAATGATTTAGGAAGACTAAGAAGCTCTAGTGCAACACCTTTTGTCCAGTACAGCTAAAAAACTCAGTGATACCATGAAGTAATAAAGTCAACCTTGAAAACCATTCACAGTAAGAAGCTGTAAAAAAGACACACAAAGTTGAAATGTAATTTAAAAAATAATATTAAAATAAAAGTTCATGACCTGCATTAGGCTTGCTGGAAAAAGTTAACAATTGCTTCCTAACCAATTTTATCTGCAGTACTCTAAAAGGGAGAAGAGGGAATTTCCTGGACTTGCATCACGCAAAAATCAACTGATTTTGTAAAGAAAGCTTCCTGGGAGGCACATGTGGCTCAGCATATCATCATCCAAAATAACAGTCGGGGAATCAAACTAGAAGAAGTAATTCCAGTGAACAAGGTTAGTGGTCTCACTATGATGTTGCTACTGAAATTCCCCAAAGACAAAAGAGAGTTATTTAGATCTAAATAAGCCTTTAACATCTGGTATGAAGTCAGGGACCCAGCTAAGGGCTGGAAAGAGGTGGTTAAGGACCAATTCTATCAGCACTCGCAGTCAGTAAAGGTATCCAGAATAAACTAGCAATTGAAAAATGCAGAAATACCTGAAAAATAATGAGACAAGGTCAAAGACACTCAGAGACTGTAAAACTGGTGACAGGTCTCCAAGTGGCTTTCATGTTGTCATGACATCAGATCGAACAATGGCCACAGAGAAACCCTGCTAGACCTAAAAGTACAAACTCCATGAGAAACAGTCAGGAAATTTCAGCAAAAAGAATTTGGTTCTCATTTACTCTGGTACATATAAGAGACACTGTATAAAGGTCATGGGCAAACTCACCTTGTGGCTATGTACTAAAGGGCATTTTGGATGGGATACTGCTGGTATCCCATAATGATAAAAAAGGCTGGTATTTTTAACCAAAGATGCTATTTTGTTCTCTTTATTTCTGATTATGTACACAGAAAAACAAAAGGCATTTTCTTTTAGATCATAAGAATTATGTCAAATTACTTAGTTCTGGCATTTATTTCTCCCCGGCAATGGAACTGTCTACAAGTTGAACCCTGGCCAGATAGCTGGGTCAAAACAGAAACAACTTCTTGCTAAAATATGTTGATCTTGGCGAGGATTTATTCAACACAACACCACAACAATAGATTTTAGTAGAGCCACATAAAGCAAGCTTACTAGTGCCAAAACAAGCAGGAAAATAAAGCCCATTTCCCATTCTCAATACAGAAAGTAATAAAAAATATCTGGTAAAAATCAAATCAAACTGACAAAGCAACATTAAAATGGCTTGGAATAGTGCCAAAAAAGATCAGAACAACTATATGCAATATGCACCGAACTGTGAAGCCCACTTTGCATCATTACAGGAAGAGACAAAAAAACCATATATAATGTGCATTATTACTATCATCTGTTAAATGAGTTGGGAATATAGTCAAAATATGAAATAAAGATGGTCAGATATGATATAAAGCAATACGTTTCCGTCAAAGAAGTGTTTCTCTCTTCGTAGAGTGTGGTAGTTTTTCTGTAGGCCTTCCCTAGAAACTGGGAACGTAACTAAGGAAGTATTCTATACCGTTCCCTTACGTAATCAGGTGTATAAGACAAGAGGGAGGTTCCTCTCTTGGGCTCTTTCCTCTTCTCTCCCTGGTCGGGTCAACACGGAGCCGGCAGCTCTCGGTGTTTGGGCCTCGGCTCATCTCTCTGAGCTCAGGCCTGGCTGAGAGCTGTTGTCTGTGTCAGCAGAGGAGGGAAGGCACTCACTTCTCCTAAGGGAAGTTGGTGAGATCTCCTCTGTGTCAATTGTTCTACTGAATTAATTCCTGGGATTTGATTGTGTGGGATTGTTTTGTTTTTATCCTTTTTGGACCTTTTCTCCTTCCCCTTTTGGGGGGTGTTTGGGATTGTCTGTTATCCTTGTATTGTATGTACACAGTATTAAGCTGTATATACATGAAATATATAAATATATTCCTTTATTACACTTTCCTTTTTGCTACCTTTTTCCCTTTGTTGGGAGTGGGGGTGTGGAAAAGCTGACCAGCTCACAGCTGTGTTTGAGGGGGAGCCAAGCAAACCCGACACAGTCAGTACCTCAGTCTGAACACCTTCCTCACCCATTCTTAATCAGGGCCACTTGTATGTATTTACATGGCACCTAAGACAATACATAAGCACTAGCCACAACACTAACATATTATTCTGTTGAGCAGGAGAACATAAAAAACAGGCACAGTCTAAAATTAATAGGCCTTAAAATCTTCTAAAAACATGAATAATTAAAGATGCCAGTAGCTAAACAGTATCAATATCTTTCCTCCAACACCTTTTTAAAAAAAAATAAATTCATAACCCTTTGGATAACCTTTTCAATGCATCTTCTTTCACAATTGAGATAGAAATAATTTTCTAAAACATATCTGTTTAGAGTGCAATGTTTCTGAATTGTTTCTGAATATTTACAATTCATCGGTTAAGTTTAATACATAATGTAATGCTACCAGGATGACTAGGCCCTTGTTCATCACAACTTTCATAGATTTTCTCCTAATCTGTGGCATGAAACAGATGCACAATGTGGTTTTGCACCTGAGAATGCAGTTTGTCAAAGTATTCTAATGCCAATCTATAATAAACAGTAACAGCTTATATAAGCTGCCCAGATGAATGTTAACCCTGATTCTCACACCATTGAGAGGATGAGAAAACTTTCAGATGTGAAAAGAGCACAGTTGATAAAATTTGTTGGGTTAGGGGATTTTTTAGGATGGAAACAGAGATCCACAAGCACCTGCATAGTTGAATATGGGAAGAAGTAGTTTAGTTGCTAAAATACTACAATACACTTGATATGCCCACCGAAAGAACACGGTAAATTTATATTTTTTCAATGGTACATTTATTTTTTTTTCACGTGAGAGGTGTATTTCATTCAATTACGTTGTGTGAGGGCTTAGTTGGCTAATAAAGGGTTACACAGACATGCTGCAGGTGGCTGAGAGGGAGTTTGGGAAACATTGGACTGAGCTAGCTTGAGTTGCTGCAGCTGTACATAACAGAATGTTGTGACTAGAAAGGCATGAGAGAAGGGGGGATTTTCCCTTAAGAAAGCATCCAATAATATGCTCAGGTTGCAGAATATGTACCAGCTCATTATATGCCATATAAGAATGTAATGTGTGAATCAATAAACCGATACTTGCTGATCACTCATATTGAGAGAACAAGTCTCCCT
Organism: Formicarius rufipectus; assembly: GCA_013399695.1. Classification (NCBI taxonomy): domain Eukaryota; kingdom Metazoa; phylum Chordata; class Aves; order Passeriformes; family Formicariidae; genus Formicarius; species Formicarius rufipectus. The sequence goes on along the minus strand of VXAU01001952.1, from coordinate 50,220 downwards.
CGCTGCAACAACGTTGTGTCATTCAAGAGAAAAAATAATAAAGATTCATGTATGTTTTGCAAAAAACAAAACACACTGGGGGCTTTTGGATCAACAGCATTACCAAAAATGGTGAAAGAGAATTCACAATAAGGCAATATGGCATGCAAGAAACTGTGCACTTTTGAGACTTTACTTTCTTAATCAATTAGGCAATAGCTCACACATTTTCTACTTGTGACTACACAAGGATATGGAGTTAATACAGGACTGTGAGGTCTCAACACACTGCAGTAGTGTCATTAGTGAAAAAACTGGGAGTAAGGGGTACCTCCTTCATCAGATGGCCTTGTAATCTCACTGCAGTAAGAAAAGGTAGGATTCGTGTCAGAGCCATCTGATTTATAATCCCCCAGACTGGTAGAACGTAAATACTGCTTACTGTAACGGCTCGCTCTTTCTACAAAGGTAGAAGGAAATAAAGAATATCACAGTAAATAGAAGTGCAAAGACAAGCAACAACATAAACCTAACCCCTGGTAACATTGCTATTCATACACTGTGAATTCTTCACAAATTTGTATCCATATTGAGCACCGTTAGTTCCAATGTTTGCTTCAAAATCTGATACAACTAAGCTTGTTCTTTGCTTTAAAAGAATTGCAGAAGTGAAAGGTAGGACTGAGGTACCAGAAAGAAAGGGGATCGAGATGAAGCATATAAAAATTTCCAGTGGAAAATTCAAATGTTCCCCAGATTGAATACAAGTGTATGTGCATGTGGAAATACTTCTGCATATTTTCCAAAAGAATATTTAAAGTTCCACTATCAGTACCAAAGAAAATACATGTGCAAAATTAAACATTGAAAAGAAACACTTATAAGGTGGAAAAAATTCATAAACTTGTAAAGCCAAAACACTGCTGCCTGTTATTGCATTACCTTCTCTCCTTTTCCATCTATTCTTAAATTATGAACACTTTGGAGTTGCAAATAATGGCAAAATATCATATGCTATATAGGGAAAACGTGCATTAAAAAAACCAATTTCATAAATAGGCCACTTTCTATAACTCTTAAATTTCATAAGGTCCATCTATTTGAAAATTCTGCTTATAGCAAGGACAAAGTAAGGCAATGTTTTTTAAGTGTCTACTTGTAAGTGGCATGAATAGCTTGTTTAGGAAAAGATTTATTTCACTATTTCTTATCTGCACATGTGATTACAGCTGAAGTTCCTATAAAACACTGCTTTTAAACTACTACAGTTATAAATATATATGAAAGCATACTTATAAAACATATGGCTGGCACATTGACCTGAAAATTTACTGTATCAACTTAGTTTCAAAAACATAGAGCTGAATTGTGGAAAAGTCAGGATATAAGCAATACCAGAAAGCATATGCAGACTCCTAGACTGAATATTGTCCTCCAGGGGATCAATGTCGAAGATGGAGCCAGGATCTGTGCGCCAAACTTTAAGATCTTTTTCCAAAGCAAAGAAATTATAAGACAGACAAACAACAAAGGAAGGAAAAGCACGAAAGGAATGAGCTCTAGCAAGCAACAATCAATTTCATTCATCTAGAAATTAACCAAAATATTCACCTGAGAAGATCAGAAAGTATTAATTTCCTGCTTGAAAGAACTTTGTGCGTACACTACTAAGCTCTGACATTATATAAAGGAGACTTTAAATAAAGGAGATTTTTGCTCCCAATTTGTTTCTTTTTCTAAACACGCCCATAGTATTTTCTTAAGTCTCAATAAATGGCAGCAAGTGTCACATACCAGAGTTCTTTCCCAGTAACAAAACCAAAATCATTAGAACTGCAAGAGTATTCTCCCAGTTCACCAAGAGCACTCTTACTCCATGGAGATGTGCAGTACATACCCCTATAACTGACAGCTGGCAGGATACAGCTGACATAGGCAATACAGCCCCTCCTTTGAATACAAAGACATCGTGTCAGTCTAATTAGCAGAATCAGGGGCATAGTTCATTCTATCCAAAATAAATTCCCACCAATTGCTCAATTCATATAAAGTCAAAAGTATCCATCTTTCTTAATACAAAAAATGGAGTGACAAATTCAGCTGTAGAAATCTACCCTGTGGACATCTACAGTTGGGTAAAATGAAGCCCAGTCTTGATCTTAACTAGTAATTTCCCCTGTCTTCCAAAGATTTAAGTTTCTTGGGACACAGACTTACAGTTGTTCCACTACCCCACTACTGAAAAGCATTTCTGGAATTCAATGTATAGATTCAATAAAGGAGGAATCATCAGATCTTCAGCTTTAATTTGTACATTCAAGTTATTAAGAGCTCTCAAAATCACATCTCAGGAGGATATTGAAAGTAAAAACAGAGTACATAAGATATAATTACTTTCATATCAAACTTTAAGTTAAAATCACAGCAGAAAAGCAAATATAGATTCAACCATTTTTAATAAGCTTTTGGCATATAATTGCAGCATTGTACAACTTAGGAGGCTTATAATAAATGCAGAGGCAGATACAGTGTAAAGTCTTTATCTACTCACATCAATTTAATATATATGATTCATATGTGCATAAGTGTTGACATGCTTGAGGGTAGGAAGGCTCTACAGAGGGATCTGAATGTACTGGATTGATTGGCCAACGCCAATTGCATGAGATCCAACAAGGCCAAGTGCCGGGTCCTGCCCTTGGGTCACAACAACCCCAGGCACCACCACAGGCTGGAGGCAGAGTGACTGGAAAGCTGCACAGCAGGAAGGGACCTGGGGGTGCTGGTTGACAGCAGATGAACATGAGCCAGGGTGTGCCCAGCTGGCCAAGAAGGCCAATGGCATCCTGGCCTGTGTCAGCAACAGTGGCCAGCAGGACCAGGGCAGTGATTGCCCCTCAGTACCAGGCACTGCTGAGGCCGTGTCTTGAGTCCTGTGCTCAGTTTTGGGCCTCTCAGTACAAGAAAGATACGGAGGTGCAGAGCACATCCAGGGAAGGGCAGCAAAGTTGCTGAAGAGTCTGGAGCACGGGTCTAATGAGGAGCAGTTGAGGAAGATGGGGGTGTTCAAACTGGAAAAAAGGAGACTTAGGAGAGATCTTATCACTGTACAAATACCTGAAAGAAGATTGCAGCTAGGTGGGAATAGGTCTTTTCTGCCAGGTAGCAAGAGACAGCAAGAGAGAAAATGGCCCCAAGTTGTGCCACGGGAGGTTTAAATTGGATAGTAAGAAAAAAATTCTTCACTGAAAGGATTTATCAAGCACTGACACAGGCTGCCCAGGGAAGCAGCTGAGTCACCATCCCTGGAGGTACTTAACAGATGTGTTGATATGGTGATTGGGGACAGTTTAGTGGTGGGCTTGGCAGTGCTGGGTTAATGGTTTGACTCGATCATCCTAAAGTTCTTTTCCAATCTAAATGATTCTATAATATCTGCTATTCTAAAATAAAATAATCACTTAGTCTCTTCACACCAGTTTCAAATAAAACCTTGATGTAAAGTACAATCAGTTGCAGCACAAATCTACCACACCTTTTACTGGGGATTTTCTCCTTGGGCAGATCTGTCTATAACATTTACTCAATGCATGGAAAGTAGGAAAAAACTGTCTTTCCAGCTTTTTTCTTTTGCTGTTTTGAGTGGTACCAAGGTATTTAATGGGCTGTTAGGTAAGGTGGGACTGTGAGGACCCCAAATATGTCATATTTCGAATGATTAACAGCCTACATGCTATGGAATGAACAGACAGAGCTAATAAAATAAATCTCAAGGCCTTAGAATACATTCAATATATGTACATTATACATTACCGACAACAACTCCCATAAGGTAAGGTGTAGTGCTAACTCCTCCTTGCCAAGATGAATTAAAGCCAATACAAAATCCTTTGATAAACTATGTGTTAGACCTAATAGTGATGAATTATGCAACTACATAAAGGACTGATAGGCATGAAAGGGCTGGGGGAGTTGCTGAATGCCCAACTTTTCCTGTTTGCATGCCTTAGTAAGTAAAAATGTAGTAAGTATGGCTTCATGGCAGCACCAGTGCAACAGCCACTGATTTGTATTGATTTCATCTGTCTCTGTAACCTGAAAAAACATGTATCACAATCTTGGCAATTTATAACACAAATCAAATTTTACTCCCTGATTACTTTTGCCAAGTTAAAATATCCTTACATTCTTGTGAGAATTGTAGATCCTATTTAGCAACAGATTCAAAACTCAGTTACATCAATTTATTTTGATGGAATTATAATAGCTTTAGCATGGTTAAAACTAGTGCCTATTTGCCAAAGTGGAGGCATTATTTTAGCAATCAGACATTTAAGAAGGTTGTTATAACTTCACCAAAAATACATTAAAAATCAATCACAGATATACCCAACATAGAGGTACTAACTCTAGCTGGTTGAATAATTATCAGATAGGAAGAAAACTCATGAGAGTCACAGCAGTGTTTTTCAGTTTGCAATTTATTTTTTTTTAGTTGCCAAGGATATTTCATGAGGACATTTCATTTCACTGCTTCCTTTTAAACAAGTAGATATTATAATTGCAGTTCTCTGAAAAAGCATTAGTTGAAATATCACAGGTTTGTCATAGCCTTTTTTCTTTAAATAATTGCACTATTTTTGCTGTTTGGCAGACAAGGAAGATTAAGAATTTCTATATGCTTTTTAAGGTGATAAATAGTGCTAATATTGCACTTACAACTCAAGAATTCATGTCAGGAATGTTCTTAATCCCAGCCTTCTTGTGCTAGCAAGCCTTCAGATGCTCAATATAGGGATAGCACACATGATTCTTACACAGGGCTACAGCACACAATGCAGCACAGAGTGGGGGGTCTGAAGCGTGCACTAAACAGCATATTGCAAACTACGTATTACTCTGCAATTTTGCAGGAGTTTTTCTCTCTTTGGCTGCACCCTTTCTAGCTATGGAACTGAGTAGTGATGGAAGATCATCAGTACCTTCCCCAGGCAGAGATGTCTAAACACTCACTTTTGAGAAAACTCTTCTGATACAAGGCCATGGCTACAGACACAAAGAAAGGAAAGAAATAAACTTCCTTATGTGGGGGAGATTCATTTGGAGACTTTAAGGAAAAGACTGAAAAAGCATCTGCCACCTTGCTTAAGGTAGGATGGACTATATGACCCACCAGTTAGGCCATTCCACCTGCAATTTCTGTGGGTTTTGAGAGGTAAACTTAAAGTCAACCTTGCTGCTATTGCCAGCAGAATAATAGGACTTTAGAGTGCTGTCAGCATGTTTTTCTGTACATAGATCCTCTGGGGTCTACACAGTTGTAAAGCACAGTAAAACAGAAAAGGGACATGCCAGAAGAAAAGAAAATGAGAAAAAAAAAGAAGTCAGGCTGCCATTCCCTTAGCGATAGAAGACTTGCTAACTTTTAAACAATTTCAAATATCCACTTTGATTTTTAAAAAGAGCTCATTATGAACACCCCAAACAATATCTTAATGAAATGCCTTTACAAACAAATCTAGTCTATATTCTATTCTTGAACCCCTGATTATATCTTGGACCACCTTTTAGAACATCAGTTCTGAACACTGATTCTTGGCTTACCAGAGATCTAATCAGTTATTGATGATTACACTTGAGATATTTTTAAAGCTGTGTGAAATTCTAAAACACGAGGTAAATGGGTATGTGCAGCTCAGGAGAAACTACTGACTCACAGAAATAGAAATCTCAGACTGGCCTGCAACATTTAAACAGTGAAATCTTGGAAAATCACAGTTTTAATCACATTTCTTCTGTGCAAAGTTAAGATTATTGAAGATATTTTTGCCTTCCTTAACGAATTAAAATTCAAATGTAAAAAAAAAAAATAGCAATAACTATCCATATTTAAAAAAAATAAATTACAGAACACAAGCAGAGGCTTTTATCTTTCCTACAGTGCCTTGAACAGCAACAGTATTTAACAACTTACCAACAATTATTCCAGGTCTTCTATCCATTTCAACAATATGTGGATGCACACCTTTATATGCTGCATCACTCACAATTTGGGTGTTTTTCCGTACACGCTCTGTTATAGGATCATCTACCACTGGGGTGAAGCCTCTGCCCTTTGTCTTCTCAAAATCTTCATGGTATTTTACCTAGGAAAACAAAAAGAATTACAGTTTTCCCTTAACAGCAACTGACAGCAAACAGTTATTCTATGCAGGAATGCATATATGTTTGTTTCTGAGGCACTTCTATTGTTTGACTTCACACCATAAAAGAATTGGCACACACATGAGATAGACTGGAAGGCCAGCCAAGTCTCTTCTCTCACCTTAACTTGATTTCCTGATATTTTACTAACAAATTTGCTTTTATTTTCCATTTACACTAAATCAGGCATTAGCTCAAGCAGCAAAGCATTATCTTACAGTCACATAAGACATAATCCCCTGCCTTTTCTAAAGAACTCAAGTATTCTTATTCATTGAGAATTTTGACTACATGCACAGTTTCATTAAAAAGGTACTTCTTTGCTCTTTTGTTTTATCAATATGCCAGCTAGCTTTAAACATAGGTTTTCAGAAAGAACAAGTTATATTAAACAGCCTGCTTTAAAAGAAAAATTTAAAATTAAAACCAAGGACATTAGAGTAGAAAGTGTGACAGCACCAAGTGTTGGACCAAAACAGCAGTATTAGTAAGAGTTATAAAGGTAGTACTGCTGATTGTGCATATTTATTTTTTAAATAATCTTAATCATCAAAGAATTAAATTGACAAACATTCTCACACAAGCCAATGCACACAAAACAACTCATTCCAAGAACCAAAGTCACACAGAAACCAGGAACGTGCACAGGCACAAGGTGAAGTGTGTCACCTAATCCAGTGAAATTGTGATGCTCAAATGAGATGTGTACATTTTTAAAGGGAAGAGAAAAAAAAAAGAAAAAAGAATAGACATTTAACTGTTAGAAAACTGTTTATTAGTATTTTGAAAATGTTCATTACAGTCATATGCAGTTAGCAAACACTGCCTCTACAGGCGTAAGAAAATATTCCTTCCATACTTGAGGAGAGAGTTTCATTAGTTACCTCTATTATTGGAAGGCAAAATCCAGTGGAAGTCAAGTGCCATTCCTTATTATGCTCTAGTTATAGAAAGAAAGTACCCTACCATTGAGATGTTGTTTTGTGTTTCTTTGACATGCCTTAGCTCAGGTGTGTCTAGAAGTACACTACGTCTACCTTTCATCTGCCTCTGATCACTGCTGTACTTCACCTGCAAAACAGGAACAACAGAACATGTGATTTTTTTGTTTACAGCAGACAGGATGGTGAGAATCACACCATACAACAGTATCCTCTCCAAATCCAAATGCCTAACAGTTTTCATGTTTTTCTCTTTACACTCATTTACTAGCAAATTATTTAACAGGGAAGATACAGATGAGCTAGTATATTAGTAAGGCCAAAATGCATGTTTATTCCATCAATCACTTAACTCAAAGTATTTAACCAAAGGCTGAAATTCATGACTGTTTAAATTATGTAAGTGAAATAATTCATTTATCAACTGAAAAATAAGACAAATAATAAGAAAATACCACAGTGACATGGACAACTGTAAAACATATTTGTATGACTGATGATAAGCTACCTTCTTATTACCCAGACAGACCCAGAGTCTGTCCTCAGACTGCTTCCAGAAAGGGATTACCTGAGAATCCCAGGGAATTTAACTCTTAAATTCAGATTAATCCTTTGGAAGCCTTCTTACTCCTGTTCAACACCTAGTTTTCACTTGCAGCACAAAAGCAACATGTCTGGGAAAAATCTGAATGTGCTGTTTTCAAAAAGAACATTTGGGGTCTATTTTTGTGCATCAGTAGGTACAGAGCCTCCTATGTCACATTTCTTCTGATACAGCTTATTTTGTAGCATTTTACAGACTGGTAAACACACTCAAATTTCTAAAATAATAAAATATTTGGTCCTACTTATCGGTTCTAGAGTGAGTGCTCTCACAGTTTCTTCTGGCTCAATGAATTCGCCTACCAATGGCCTCTCTTGTCTCATTGTGACCGCTGAGTGTTACCAAATATTTTAAATTTACCTGTGTATTCATACTCCAAGTCCTACTTCTCAGATGAGTTGTGCAAATCTATTTCAATATGCATTTGTGATGAGAGAAACCACGTATTGAAACTGTCTGACCCTCCTTAAGATTATATATATTAGCAAAGAAAATATACCTATGAAAACAAGTCTTGTCTGTGTTTGATATGTAAGTTTGAAATAATGTACAGAGGAACAAAAATATGTAGTACTGCATATTCTCCAAATCCTTCTGAACTAAACACTAATATTTTTTTAGAAAATATATTGAGTTACATATGCTTTTGAATATAAGGCATTTTCTGGACAGAAAAATTACAGTCAACATAGCTAGGTTTTCACCTCATAAACATAGGAGTATTTATCCCTGTAAATCTTGAGAAACAGAGTGAAGGAGTCACTTGGCAAAAAGCATTTAATTTTCATAAATTGAAAAATTATTTAAAGTCTACAATTGTTGTGAAGTTTTCCTCTTTTTTTTAACCATGCACCTCAAAATTAATTGACTTTGGTAAACATTCATGAGCCTTTTAAGAAAGTATTTAAGATAAGTATAGTTACAATGTCAGATTCCATTCCTTTGTCCTCAGACAAATCCAACCTATTTTTCACTCCTACATTCAGTTCTGAAGGGTTCAATACTTGTAGTTCTCTTCTGCCACCTCAACACAGTGGTTCTGCATGAAAGCTCTTCTATTTACCATCTTCAACAGCTTTGTCACTGATGTTTTTCCACTGCTGAGGACACAGACTGTAACGTAACTAGTCTGATCCTTTACTTCACCCTGCTGTTTTGACTTCTTCCTTGCTCCTTAACAGAATTCTGTCCTGTTTTTCACTCCACTGTAGTGGCAATTACATTCTACTATCATAAAAGCCAAAGAATTTATATTTTATTCTGTTCTTTAGTATTTAGCAATAGGACATAATAGGACTACTCAGCTCTAACATCCATGACATGTCACAGAGTGGCATGGATGCTTGCACACTTTGAATCAGGAAAAAAATTGCACTGAAGTTAAATTCTCATTTCTTTTGTTCTTTACTGTAATTCGTTCCTGCAATCTAGCAAAGAAAATGTGGTTACAAGAGACAAAGATTCTTGAAAGAATGACTGACCTCTAGTTACTCTCACCTTGAGAAATACTGGCACAACCATTTACTTTTTTGCAAAAATAAGGCAAGTCTGAATATGTTTGTTGTTCATATGTGCATGTACTCAAAGAATAAAAACAGCATCTTTTCACTGAATGATGCAGTTGGATTGCTGTGGCACATCAAGTGTAAATGGAAAAGCATATTCACATTATATTTCTACAATGACTGAAAATCTAAATGACAAAATGATTCAAACAACTTGCCGAGCTGATGTTATCTTGATTCTTCCTGACTCTCTCTATCTCAGGAGTGACACTCACAGCAGTAGCTTTGCCAAGCTGCTCTCTGTAGTGAACCTATTATTTAACAGAATAAAGTGGTACATACTATTTCAGCTAAAGCAATATGCCATTGTTTTACATTAAAATGAATGATTTAAAAGGTCATCCAGGAAACAACTGAAAAACTAAAATGCATTTGAAGTTTCTTAAAGTTTATCAAACTTGATTTTTGAAACATAACCTTGATTTTTTTCTCTGTACAGGGTGTATATTAATGTATTTCTGTGGATATACAGATATACATATGCACACAGCATCTTGAAATTTACTAGACTGGTCCTTGGCTGTACAGAGAAATAACTCATATTTGGAATGGGGTTAAGCCATGAATAATGCAGTAAAGTCAAGCAGAGCACATGAAAAACTGAATTTCAGCAAGGTCTACTGCAAATATATATTTGTCAAGACTCAGAGATTCCATAAGGTTTCCAGCCATATTCTAAATTTTATACTCTACATATTCAAAGGTGATTAAGCACAGACAGTGCAGTACATTAGACAACTGCCAGTTGAATCCAGCCTAAATTTCACCATGCATTTATTTAAATGTATTGTAGGGACATCCTCTTTATCACTTTTTAACAGAACACACTTGTAGCAATGATGCATCAACTAAATGCATACTCAAGGCTGGATCAGCATCTAAAATGGATAAAGGATAGGATAAGCCATTGATGGACCAATCAGTCTATGTTAACACTGTCCCCAAATGCTAAGAAGTCAGATGTAGTAAACTGGCAAGAGATTTCTGATAATCCATATAGGTATATGTAAAATTAATGTTTCCATAAAAACCTTTCTTTTAACAAGCTCTTGGGATTGTGTTATAAGGATAACTGTGCAGATACATTATGCTGTGGAAGTAATGCACATATTGCTCAAGCAATTGACTTCCACACAACACAGTTTTGGTCTGTTCATAGTAATACATTCCAACTGAAAAATTAAAGTCTTTAAAAAATGATGGTAAGCTTTAAATGGATTAAACTTGCAAACTGACATTTGCAAATGTAAACTGATTACTCTAGAATTAATGTTTCTAAAAATGGCTGAAGTTTAAGAATCTTCATCCAAAGCTATTCCAGTGACCTGAAGAGAATTTAAACTTTACAGTGAAATTTGCACAACACAGAAACTCGTGAAAAGAAAACAATGAGACGAGTAGAAAAACTATACAGACTGACCTAAATCACTTGGGAAAGCAGGTTTGTTTGAACAGAATGCATTTTAGGAGAGCTAGAGTTACCAACAGAAACCCAGGAGTTAAGCTAAGGGACAGAAATCCTGACAATTTTGACTCAAAGTTAATTTTGGTGAATGTGGCAGACAACACCCTAGGGAAACACTGTAGCTATTTGTAGACCCATGAAATATGGCTGCTCATTGCAGCTCCCAGTGAGGAGAACAGCTCGTCTCTCAGAGACCCATTAACAGAGTACAACTTCATCAAGGCAGGCAGGCAGGCAATAGCATGCTCCAAAGTCCTTGCCTTCTTCTCTGTGCTCCTGCAAATCATATGACTTTTTAATGGTTTTGTCAGCTATTAAATGCTAAAATCTGACAGGAAGGTTACTGAAGTACCAGAAAGAGACAGGTAAGAGAGCAGAAATCTGAGTAGAAATGTACCTAATTTTTTTCAAATGAAAGAAAAGTAAAAGAGACTTGGAAACAACTATTGTGGGTTTGTGTTTTGTGTTTTTTATTTTGGTTTGTTTTTGTTTTTAGTTTTTGGGGTTTGTTTTGTTTTGTTTGTTTGTTTAAAAAAAAAAAAAAGTCAAGATATCCTGCAAAGAACCAAGCCAGAGGGTATCTCAAAACATTACAGCATTTCTTTACTCAAATATGTGATGCTTCATGTACCACTTCCCAAACCAAGCCATGCCTTTTCACAGTTGCTTCCTAAAAGAGGGTTTTCAAATAATTCCATTATTTGAATTTCAACACATTACAATACATTACTTTCCCCCTAACTAGAGAAAAGGCACAGCTTCTGGAGGCAGAACCTTGTACTTCTCCAGTGCATCCAAAAATTATACAAAGGATTAAACAAGAGCAACTTCCCATGCTGACATTCTCTTGATTCCTCTTGACTCTCTCCATCTCAGGGGTGACACTCACAGGTGTAGCTTTGCAGAGCTGCTCTTTGTACTGAACCTAGTAAACATGTCAGAAGACATTACAACAGAGACTTCTGAGTAACTGAAATACAACAGTGTGCTAGACATCATTAAAGAGCATGCTGCATTTGGATGAAAAATGCCATTCCTTAATAATCACTCACGTCTTTCCACACAATAGTTAGTACTCACCCTCTTGCAGTTCTGTTTCAAACAAGCACAATTTATACTTCAAGAGGAATACCACACCCTCATTGTTGCTAATCAAAGTGCAAAGCTAACGAGTTTTCATTTTACCATTAATTGATTAAATTAGTCTTTGTGGACAAAGAGGAACTAGCACAAACACCATAGACATATTCACTGAGACACAAAAACATTTAGTACAGCAGAGAAGTGTGCAAGTAGTGAAAATGGGGCACACATTGCTAATATTCTTCTGATTTTCCTTGACCCTCTTTAGTTCCGGTGGATCAGAAATAGTTGTTGCATGCTGGATTTCTTCCTTGTATTTAATCTGCAGAATAGATAGTACAAAACATTAGCAATTTAAAGAAGATACAGATAGGCACTAAAACACAACTAACTGTTTATAATCTCTCCCTTACATATACTGCACAGCTAGACCACATCTACAAACACCACTGATCTGAAAAGGAACAGCTATATTTAATTTCTGAAAGAGGCTGCTAATGTCTCTAATGCATCTTGCTTGATGCAATGCAGAGAAAGTGCATAGAACAACGCTAGTGCCCTAAAACATTTACAGCAGGAATATACATCACATGGGATTGTGGCTACCTTCACGATAATTGGGAAGCTGCATATACTGCTTGGACACTTGCATCACTTCAACAATGACTTGGTCTTGCATTATCTTGCTATAGAGTGTATCAGTCCATTTCAGAAACCCAGCATTTCACAAATGTGTTCCTAAAAGGGTGGATGACTTCAAACTTTCATTCAAGTTCTCTAAAAACACATGTCAACAAGTGGTAATGCAGACGTTTGGACGGATAATGTCTTCAAAGATGCTGTCACATATTTACTGTTGCTTTTGCAACATTTAATTTTCAACTTTCTTCTCCAAGACATGGTACTTCTGGAGAATGCCTCATTTCTTAACACCAACAAAACAACTTGTTTTTCTCTAAGCTCATACCTGGAAGCAACTTTGGCTGAAAGTTATAAATAAATAAACCAAACCAGCCCAAAGCACAGACCAGGAATGGAAAATTTCAATCCAGACAGTCTAGGGCTGGCAAAAATACTAAAGCATTGGGAAAAAAGTATCTTTTAATAGAGACTATTAGGTAAGTTTAAGAATTGGCAATGCTACTAGTCCTTAAAATGCTTCAAAATGTCCATTACTTGAGTCATAATCAGACACCAGCTTTGTGGTGTTGACTGACATACCACAGGGGTTTCCTTATGGATGTCACACAAACAAAAACATTGTCATGGGTTTCTGTAGCTGAATTTTAGTAGAAGGAGGGGCTTCCAGGATGGTTTCTATTAGAAGCTGCCAGAAGCTTCCCCTGTCCTGTGGAGCCAGTGACAGCCAGGTCTGGGAGAGACTTCCTGCTGATGGTCAAAGTTGATCCAATTAAGAATCATAATCATTCCTCTGTGATAACATATTTAAGAATTAGGAGTGTTGCGCAGTTGAAAATTCCAGCCATGAGATAACAATACAGAGACCAAAGTCGGAGCAGGAGGAGGCAAAGGAGGGACCCCACGCTGGAGCAGGCGGTGGGGGGGGTGGGGAAGGACTGAAAGCTGTTCCCCCACACACCCCCACTCCCCGCAGTCCATGGAGATTCATTGCAGCCCCTGGAGGAGCAGGTGGATGCCTGAAGGAGCTGTTGTCCTGTGGGAGACCCAGGATGGAGCAAGATCCTGGAAGAGACTTGCAGCCATGACTCGTGAAGAAGGAGACCCATGCTGGAAGCAGGTTTTTTTCCCCTGGTAGAAGTGTCGCCCAGGGGATGGACTCATGTTGGAGAAGTCTATGAAGGACTGTCTCCCATGGGAGGGACCCCATGGGAGCAGGGGAAGGACTCAGAGCTGCGGCCTCCCTGCAGACCGTGGTGAAGATCGTGGTGGAGCAGGTTGTCCCACTGCAGCCCACGGAGGATCATTGGGGTGCAGAGACCTCACTGCTGCCCATGGAGTGACCCACAGGACAAGAGCAATGGCAGCAACAACAACCGCCTGCAAAACCGCCATTCCCTGCTCCCTCAAACTGCTGGAAAGAGGGAGGAGAAGGGTGTTCTTAAGACTGATTCATTTCTTACTTTTTAGTTTTATTACTTTTAGTTTTAGTTCTTATCTTGTTAGTAATAAATTTAAGTATTTAGCTACTCTGAGTTTGTTTTGCCATTATCTCTCAGCTAGTTTGTTGGTTTTTTTTCTCCTCGCCTTTCCTCCTTTTCCTTTCCCTCTGGGAAAGGGCGGGCCCTGGAGGTTTGGGTGGAGACTGGGTGAAAACCACCACAACAGGTGAGATGAGCTAAACCTCCTTGGCTGTCACCACCTTGTTTTTGTAGGATTTGAAAACAGACCATTCTGATCTGTGCCTCCTATATATGTAACCTGGAAAAATCTGATCACCCTCAGAACATGATTCAACAGACTTTTTTGTGTGGTTGATTGTACAGTGAGTGTTATTTTGGTTTGGTGTTCTGGAGTTTCTTTCACTGCAAATTTGCTTCACATTCCATAGTTTCATTTGGGTCAGAAAACAGTTATAAAGCTGTTCTATGTTCTTCTGGCTAAATTCAAAGATATGTGTAAAATGTTTAAATCTAATGGATTCAAAATTGGTGTAATTTACCCTTCCTTTGGGACTCCTGTAAATTGCACAATATAATTTCCCTCTTACTGCACAATATAATTTCCCTCTTGCTGACATATAATTTGAACATTCCTGCACATTTTCTTTACATTTGGCCTTCTACACTTTTAATAAATATTATACAAGACTTAAGTAATTTTAAGTACACTACATTTAATAAAATACCTTTTGTAAAACCTTAAGTCTACACAAAGACTAGCAAGGTAAAGGCCATACTAATTCCATCAGACCACTACAGCACTAATGTATTTTGTGTTTCTCTTGGTATTGTTTTGCTCAAGAATGTTTGCTAGCATACTGATCAACCTTTCATTTACCCCTGTTCACCACTGTTTAGGACTTCTAAAACAGCAAGAACACTTTGAAAGGTATTGTGAAAAAAACATTAGAGTAACACCACTTCTAAGAGAGTGTGAGAGTGCATGTGTCTGTGTGACACTACTCTCAAAATAAATGCCTTGGATACTGGAAATAAAGAAGAAAAAAAAAAAGGCAAAAAAACCCCCAACAAACAAAAGAATGAGAGATTTTAAAAAAAAAACAAAACTCCAATGAAATAAACCAAATCTTCCTCACCAGAAACACCATTTCTGGATTTAGGACATGGTAGCTTGCATTGTGACTCAAAACATCAAGACGAAAAGTGATGGATGGAGCAGAGAAAAATTCCAAGTAAAATACGAGCTTTTCAAAATTCTATGGAAATTCGCTACCTGACGTTACTTTGGTGGGATATGCAGTGTTTAACACTGCTCAGTGACCAAGGAAATTCCAGTAAACTAGGTGTCCAGAGGTCCTAATTTAGACTCCAACTAAAATTTAAACACAACTTAGTCATATTACTTTCAAATTTTACTTTTTAAAAAGCACCTAATCGTCAGAAAAGCAATGTCACAAATACAAAAATGGCCGCAGAGGAGTCCACACCAAATATAACAAGTGAACAATGCAGTTAGAGTTTTCTCGCTTGGGAGTCATTTTTCTGCCTTTTTCCAAGTTTTTATTTATCAGAAGAGAATGTTTTACTTAAATAAAAAATTAATTTTTGTATTTTATTTTTAGTTGCTCAGTAAAGTGCCAAAGACATGGGGCATCCATATATAAACACCATGAATTCAAAACCAATCTCATCAGATCCACAGATCAACTTGTCAACGTCATGTAAAGAGGCACAAATTCTCCACCTTTTCACATAGCTCAGGTCTGGACAGAATTTTCCTCTTCTTGATGTGCAAACTGTATCAAGTCCTACAGGATGCATACAGACTCTACCAGAATGTTACAGATTTTCATTTTTTGTCTTGTGGTATTTTTCTAAATTGCAAGTACAACTGCTGTTAAGTCTGTCATATCGGAAGATACATCTCATGTTTCTCACCCATTGAAGACAAAACACTTTCCTCAAATATTCAGTTAGAAGTTTTTCCTGTTTTTTATAATGCTTCAGTTAGAAACTCTACTTTTGCACATGAAAGGACTACAATGGAGATGAGCTCCATCTCTACTAGAATGGAGTTCTATATCCAAAACTCAGTGGAGTACTATTTCAATGAGACGCATGATAGGAAAATGTAAAATTTTTAGTAAACAAGATGAGAAAGAAAAATTTGTCCACCATTTACTCACATAAGAATAATTAATGTTAATAGCACTTACCGAACTAATATTCTGTTGATTTTTTTTTACTCTTTCAATCTCTGGAGTCTCTTTTACAGCTGTGCCAGCTCCTACTTCCTTCTTATAAAATACCTTCATTTCCCCAAAAGAAAAGGTAATTATAAGACTGTTAGCAATGCAAATACAAGTTCTCATAAAAGGGCTGGGCAAGTTTCCAAGCTCCAAATTGGTCTGACTATAAATCTTGCTAAGAAAGCAAAGACTTTAATTTTTCATAAATCATACCAATTATCAATAACTATGATAACACTGTTTGTATTCAGCTGATAGCTAGATAATATATTCTCATCCTTTAGACTGATCTCAGCATTTTTAAGTATTTGTAATTACAGTTTTACCTTTGGAAATAATAATTAAATTTATATCATAATCTATAAACTTTTACAAATATAACTTTTTGCTTGAGTAATTTCATTCATTTCAATTGAACATGCATGTAACATGCAAGATTTGATTTGAGATTTTTTAATCTTCAGATCTTAAAATCCTCTGAGAAGCAAACAGATACTACTATTATTTCTAATGTCACAAACTAGAAAAACCAGACATCCTTATGACAAAATAACCAAAACACCAGAGCTACAATCCAAGTCATGCAATTTTTGACTTAAGCATTCAAACAAGAAAACTAAGAACTGCATCTAAAAACAAAGCTCACTTCTGAAAAAATACACCTACTGTTTATATCATTCTCCTTTCTATTTCAGATACATAACCTGTTTATTTCAATTGTTTCAGTCAAGGATAAAACACAAAGCATGTCAGTAGAATCAATCATTCAAGGTTACTGAAAGACAGTAAATAACTGCTCCACAGTTTCCAAGTGTGGCTATAGCTTAAACAACCATGGAGCACCAGTTCACACTGCAAAACTCCTGAAGAGGTTTTACTTGAATTTCAGCATTTGGCAACAGCTGTTGCCATTCCCATCAGTATTTCCAGGTTGGTAGTATAAAAAACAAGTCTGATCCTGGAGTTCATAAAAGAAATCTCAACCATTTAGTATTTCTACATTTCCTAAACCAAGATCTATTTAACTTTTCCTATCAATAAACCTTAAATGATAAAAACATTATCCTTGATCCATTCCTCCTACTTCACTGAAGTCCTCTGAAACCCAGGGTGAATACTGTTGCCAAATATTCTAGAGGACTGAATGTTCACAACTAATTTTTTTAATATTCAGAAAAACTTTAACAATTTAGAAATCTGTTTTACCATGTAAGAATATGACTCAGATTATGAGTAAGAACTTGAAAATACGTCTGCAGCAACAAGACAGTTACCAAGACTTATGTTGTGGACTGCAATAAAGTATACTTTTCTCCTCTATCGAGTAGGGATTGGTAAAATATGTTGGAGACAGGAATTTTTCTATGAAAGAGATGACTGTGCAGTAAATATCCTATTGTAAATCATCTGCCTAATGAGTTAGTGAGATAAAAGCAGCAATGATCTTATCTGAAGAGCTAGTAACTTTTTTGGTCCCTTAAGGCAGGAACATACTTGAGACAAAATCCAAAAATCAGAAGACTATTAGAAGGGTTTTTTTTCATATTGGGGCTGCTCCCAGCCATATCTGAACTCAGTAAAAAGCAAACTATCTTTATAATCTAAACTGCACCAAATGATGGAAGATTTAAACAGAGAGAAAGAGAAAAAAATAGTTAAATCATAGCTATAAACTGCTTTCCTAGATTTGGAGGACCCATTTCAGAAACAGAAAATGGACAGTCACAAAATAAAGCAAGAAAAAATCACCTTGAAGACACACATTTCATTTCATATTATCCAGTACACTAACAAAGAGGATAATTGCCAGCCTTGGCACTGAAGGCTCAAGCTGGCCATAGAGGGCTGCAAGGGATTCAGATGCATCAGAAGCTTGTCAAGGCTTAATTAAGCAGTGAAAAGTTATTACATGCCTGGTATCTTGCTGTTAGAGAGTCTGCACTGCCAGACCTGCTGAGGTCTTCTATCTGAGGACTATCAAAAGCTATCAAAGGCTGGAGTAGGTAGGAAAGCAGATCATAGAGGCTACCTTGGATCCCCTCTGTTACTGGGAGTTTCAGTGTAGCAAGTCAGGATGCCAGCGACATAAGAAACGGCAATAACCACCATTTCAACTTGAGCAGAACACCATTCAAAATCAGGAGGCAACAGATAAACAAAATGGGGACAGTGGACCAGTCATGAGCTCCTATTAGAAAGCAGTGCCAAAGAAAGAGATCTGGAGGTCCTGGTAGACAGAAAGTTGAAGATGAGTCAGCAGAACCCTGTCAGCCAGGAGGGACAATCATGTCCTGAGGGGCATCAGGCACAGCATCACCAGCCAGGCAAAGGAGGGGATTGTCCTGCTCTGCTCTGCACTGGAGTGGCCTCACCTTGGATATTGTGTGCAGTTTGGGGCACTGGAATATAAGAAACATATTAAGCTGTTAGAGAGTGTCCAAAGGAGGGCAGTGAAGATGGTGGAGGGCTTTGAGGGAAAGCTATGTGAGGAGCAGCTGAGGGCATTTGGTCCGTTCAGCCTGAAGGAGACTGAGGGGAGACTTCATTGCAGTTACAACTCCCTTGTGAGGGGAAGAGGAGGGGCAAGCACTGATCTCTATGATGACCAGTGACAGGACCTGAGGGAATGTCCAGAAGTTGTGTCAGGGGAGGTATATTAGAAAGAAGTTCTTCATCCAGAGGGTTATTGGGCACTGGAACAGTTTCCCAATGGAAGTGGTCACAGCATCAAGCCTGACTGAGTTCGAAAAGCATTTGGATGATACTCAGACACAAGATGTGACTCCTAGAGATGGTCCTGTGCAAGACGACTCAATGATCCTTGTGGGTCACTTCCAACTCAGCATATTCTGTGATTCTGTGAAGGACGTAGCTTTCAGCTGTCCTCATCCAAAGGAAAAAAAAAAGCAAGCATTGACTGGAAGTCATTAGAGGAGTGACCACCATCTAGAGAAGCCTCAGAGTTTGCTCTGCTCTCCTGGCAGGCTCTTACTCCCAGGCTGATGCTGCAGCTGTACAGGATAGCACACACCTCTGAGAAAAACTAGCTGGGCTCATACTTCTGAGAGCTGGAGAAGCCAAAGATATCTTTAAGTTGAAGAACAACAACTGTGTCAGATAATACTAAGATATTTAAGTACCTTATATTCCTTTCCCTCAAATCATTGGTTTTATAAGTATTACTTAGTCTGCCATAAAGAACAGCCACTAACTGGTCTTTTGTTCTGGAGGCTAGATTTACTCCTCTTCTCTGCGATATTAAAAGCAAAGGCAGAATCACAAACAGCAGAATTAATGGGCCCAAAAAGGAAGTGAAACTTAATATATCCCAAACTGGGCAATTTTAGAAATCTAAGCTCATAACTTATATTTAGGGATAAATTGAAACTTAAATCTAGCATAAAATTTAAAAATATACCCAGTGTAATATAAAATCATTAGAGATACATATTTATGAAACCTGATCTGTTCTAATTATATACCAAAATCTTGATGTTCAGTACATACAGAAACAGATGAAAAATCTTATACGCACAGCTTTAGATTTTTTTTCCCCTTTTAAATAAAGTACTTCCTGGGGCTTGATGGAAAAAGATCTCCATTTAAAAATAACTGTGGCTTGGCAAGGTGGTATAAATGGTTTAGAAATTCAAAATAAGTGTCACACCTAGAAAAGCTGAGGTTTTTTGTTTTGGTTTTTTTGTTTTGGTTTGGTTTTTTTTTAGCTGAAAGAAATGAGTGATACAGCTTTTGCCAGGAAAATTATGCAAATTACTCAAAGGACTTTTACTCATAAGTTCCCTATTTCATGCTGTGGCACAAGAGAGCCTATTTAAAATGAAAAATATCTGAAAAGTTATAAGCAAAGAGAGAAACACTATTACTCACTGAACTGATGTTTTTCTGAATACTTCTTATCCTCTCCATCTCGGGAGTGTCTGGGACAGCAGAATAGTTACAGAGCATCTTCTCTGCTTCATCCTTGTACATTTTCTGAAAAACAGTTTTTAAATGTCTATTTCTTGCTTTTTGGGTTCCAAAACTGTAACAAAATATGTTTATTGCTGATGAGCCTCCTCATCCCTGTCTAGGATTTATTTCAAACTCTCTCTTCCATGACACTGTTACCGTTCTCTGTGTGGGACGCGCAACACTGTCCCCTACACTAAAAATAGATAATATACATACATATAACATAGCCTCATATATATGATATATCCTCATAAATATTTTCTCTTCACTGTCAAGATATATGTAACATATCATTAGGTGATGGAAAAAGAACTATGGGTAGATGTAAACAAGTAATTCAATTTACATGGTATAACAGGCCTAGAGACAAATAAGAATCAGGTAGATGTTTCACTACATGTAAATTAATTCAGTATGGGTATGAAAACCTCTACAGAGCTAGAGAAGCAATGAGCAATGTATATCAATTTTGGGCAACGTATATCAAGCACTCAATGTTGCACAGAATTAAAATACTAGCCTTTGACTGTGTCCACCTGACTTGCTATTTCTAAAGCTCTTTTTTATATCTGAGGTATATGGATCAACTTTCTTTCCTTTCCCTGTGATTTCACTCTACAGATCCTTTCTTTATTCTTTCTGAAGAAGAAATAAAAGGGAAAAAAACCCACATAACTAATTACCACCATTATCTTTACATGATGTCTTCAGAGCGATTCTGGTAATACTGGTCAGACTTTAAAACAAATTCTTCAATTTCTTTAATCTTATTTCGTGCATTGCTTGCTTCATTCAGCCTCAGAATATTCAAGAAGATTTTATGTTTTTAACATCTCATTGTGCTTTGCTTCCAAAGTAATCTTAAAGTGATGAATCATGAACTCACCTGGCTGACAATTTCAGAAGCTTTTTTAGCTCGCTGTATATCAAGGGTATCTGTGCTCACTTCCATTCCCCTTCCTTTAATTTCATTCTCCAAGTCTTTCTTGTATTCCTTCTGAAAAGAATATGATTGGAAATACTCACGTCTGACAGACAAATTCTTAATTTTTTCCCCAACTTAATCTGTGCTATTGCAGAACTTGTCTTTGCAGTTTTGGCAGTCACAATCATAGGCACATGTGGAAGAGAATTTCTCCCTCCACCATGCTTTGCAAGACTGGAGTCGTAAGGTCTTAGAATCTAACTCTGTTTATCATTTGGCCCTAACTAAATAAGCAGCTATTTAGACCAAAAAGCAGTTGAGCCCGTAACAACCAAACACATCTCAGGCCAGGCACAGCTCATGAGGAACAAGCACAACCTGCAAAAGAGGATGGAAAAGTCAAAGTCCTGGAAAGTCTTAACTTTCTCCCATATGCTGATTATGCAACTTTCAGACTCTACACATCTCAACAGATTAGCTATCTGGTGAAATCTGTAGTATTGCTACTGCCTACGTTGGTCACCCTCTGGAATTCTCAGTGACAATAATTTGTGCATTCTGTCAAACTGAAGGCTTGCACCAGGTACAGTACTGACCATGCTTGCAATTTTAGAAGCTTTCTTGGCTCGTCTTATCTCAGGTGTATCTGGACCAACTTCCATGCCCTTCCCTTTAATTTCAGTTTCCAGGTCTTTCTTGTATTGTCTCTGTGAAGATAAAACTTACACATTACATTCACAGTATTCAGAGAGTTACAGGTAGATTGTTTTTTGCACAGGAGATTGACATTTAGGATTTAGAGTCAATCAAAACTCTCACATTAAGGGTCACAACTCTCAAGAATGTTGGTAAGCTGCTTTCAGACAAAACCGGTAACAAACTATAGGAGGAAAACTTTGAGAATGTATTTTTAATGTGGCAGAGGTTGGAAGGAAATCAGTTCAAACAGCTTGCTACAAATATCCTCTAAAATAAAGGCGGAGTTTAGCATTGCAGAACATAATGTAATGAGCTGGTACTTTGTGCCAGTCTAATTGAAACACATTTTCTTTTAAGAAAATATTTTATTTATGAAAAGACTACATGTTAGAAATTTAATACCATACAGAATTGCTTCCAGTTACTTCCAGAGCAGGAAGTTGTAATTTATTCATTTAATAGGCCTTTCCTGAACCATAGCCATCAGGCAAGTGGCAGTACTCATCTGTGATTGCTGTTTTTTTCCTCACAACATAAATTATAAATAACCAATAAACTAAAACAAAATGAATATTTCATCTTCATCTTATCCAAGCAAGGATCTATTACTTGTTCATCACCAAATTATGTTAAAATACAATACTGAAATATTGTATACAACAGTTGTACTTTTTATTTTAAAAAAACCATCCTCAGCCAGTGCTATTTCTGCTACTATAGTAGTAATCACTCTCTATTCTAGATCATCTCTGTCTGTGGAAAACTCTTTTTTTTCCCCAAAAAATAAATACATACAATTAAAAAATGCTCCTTACTTTTCCTGTTTGTTAATTATTTTTAGATTGCACATTAGTTAGAAAAAAGAAGGAGAGCATGTTTCCACTCAATGCAATGGTCTGATCACTTACAAGAACAAGAGCAAAAAAATTTTCAGTCTTCCATCTCTGTCTCATTCTAATGTGGAAATAAATGTGATAAAACTATCGACTTTGCAAAACACCATTTTTTGTGAAAAGTGTAAATTAACCTGTGGGAAGACATAATCCCTCAACTCCTCTCTGCTAAAGGTGGGATAGTAGATGTTAACGCCCAAGGAAAAGATAATTCTGGGAGTTGCAGCTATATATTCCTTCACTTCTTTATAGTGGTCAGATTGTCCCTACACATGGCATTCCCTCTGGCTTTTATGGCTAAGTATGTATATGTGTTCTGATAAACAGATACCTCAAATCTATAACGTGCAGCATGAGCTTCATCTTCCCTCTTCCCTCCTCACAACCTCCAGCCCTGCTGCTGCTTCCCAGAGACAGCCTTTGGAAGATCACCCTGAGGAACTCATGCCAGAAAGTCTGTGTGCTCAGCAGACCAAGTTCAAAATGCAGTGTCTATTTACCCCACTAACAATCCCCTTTAACCTTTTAATTGACTGAAAATCTGAAGTATTTCTCCTAAGTTTAATTTTATCCGCAGTTTTGCAGTATTTTTAAAGCAAAACAGAAATAGCCTTAGCTTCAATACTTATGTATTTCATTGTAGATTACGCTAAAAATATATTGGAACATTCTCTATTCAGTTTAATATAAAAGGTGAACCCTCTGTGATATTAATAACCTTGACTAACATAACATACCTCATTTAGTATCTGAGCTGCATTTTTCACTCTAATCAAATCTGGTGTGTCTTCAAACACTGTCAATCCTTTTCCTTTCATCCCTTCTTCCAAATCTTTTCGATACTCTTTCTAAGGANTTAAAAAAAAAAAAAAAAAAAAAAAGGTGAGCAAGAGAGATTTCTCCACTTAATATTGTGCGCAAGATCTTGAAAATAAGTGTCTAAGTGTCTTGGAAAGACACTTATTAAATGTCTGAAGGGTCTCTTTGAAATTCCTATGAAATATGAATAAGCTGAAGTATAGATTTCAGAGTTAAAACAGAATTGGAAATTGTGAAATCAAAAGGTATAATGTTGAAAAAGTGAAAAGATTTTAATGTCATACATTTTGTTGTGCTCTCAAAACCAGCCATCTCCTGTACTGAACAAGCGCATTGTTTAGGGGCCTTGACTGTCTTTGAACAGACATTTTAACTGCAGTACCATTTTCTTTCTGTAGACCAATACATGCTGTGCTGCACTTTTAACCTCTGTTCCACTAACCCCCATCAGGATGGATTCCCTGAACACCATAGCGGAACCTGCTAAAACAACTGCTTGATAAATTGTAATGTAGAAGCAATATTCCCACCATGTCACTCCACTGATATGATCTATCACCATTCAGCAACTGCAGCCTCCAGAGTTCTCAAATGTTCAGTATGAAAGTCAAAGCACACTACAACATGCCCACAGACATTTGGTTCTTTTTCCCCTTCCCACCTCCCAGTAAGCCTACTTAAGTTCAAGATCTTTAAGTTTTGTAATGATTTTTACTGGCTCTTCCTATCTCCAGGTGAAGATTAGGCTTTTTTTAGCAAAGAAACAAGAAGAACACTGAAGAAAATATATATAAGAAGGAATTATAGAGACATGAATTAATACTCCTAATTATGCATTAAATTTCATAATCAGCAGTGAGCACTTTTATCTCTCTATAGCTCTTTATTTAAATAAAATGAAAACAGGTAATTTTAAAGAAGGCTCTTCTATCATCACAAGCATGTCCTACAACAAGGAGGAAACAACTTCTATTAATTCAGAAGCAATTTTCACTCATGAAGTGACTTGTTTCAACTACCAAGTTAAGTTATTCAGCACTTAGCAGTTTGTAGTGATGCTGCTTATTGCTCATTTACAGCTTAAAAACAGAACACATATATAAAAATCTTTTACCTCTTTCAGAAGGTTAGTGACTTCCTTTACATGCAAGAACTCTGGGGTCTTGTCTAAATCCAGTGAGGGTCTTCCCTTGATCCCTTCTTCAAAATCTTTGCGATACATTTTCTATTGAAGCAAAACCAACTATTAGTTGTACATACATATACAATTCCAAGCATATTTCAAAGAGAACACTGTAAACAGACCCAGAAATTAAATATTCCATAACCTATTTATCACATTAATAAGAAACGTCATTACTCATTTCATTATCTAGATTATCTATAAAAGACAGAGACAATCTAGACAAAAATATGTTTGTGGTATTTCCAAAGAGAATGTTGAACTAGGTCTATGAAAGAAACAGTTCAGTTGGTAGAAAGAAGACAAATGGCACACAAGGTAATGGTGTGAAACTCATTAAAGTTCCAACGAAGAGGATGAGATCACCTGTTTTGCAAGATACAACAAAAATAATGGAATCAAACTGCAGCATGGGAAATACTCTTACTCAGGATGCATGGTGAAGCACTGGACTAGACTGCCTGTGAGGTCACAAAATGTCCATCGTTTGAAGTATTTTTAAAAAGTCAGAAAAACATAGCCTGACATAGGAGAGACTATGACTGTTCTGAAGCCTGGGAACAGTCCTTCCCCCTTGCTGGGGAGCACATTTCAGTTAAGGCATGGGGTTGGACTGAGTTTTGTGGCTTCACTTGCTCACACCTGAGAACTATTCCCTCACTAATGATGGAATCACAGGGAAAAGTTAAAAAACTAGTAACCTCTGATCTAGATGACCTCTTGAGCCTCTTCTCAATTAAATGATTCTATATACAATCTCTGCCTACCGTTAGCACCAATGGCCTTTTGAGAAAAAAACAAATCTGAAGGAAGAACTGAGCTACAGAACAGCAGAGATAACTACTCAGGATAATTCTACCATATTCTCAATTTACACTCTGCTTCATGCATTTTCATAACCTGAGTACAAGATGACTGTTAACTTCTCTGTTGATCTAAATTTCACTTCTTCAAGCACACATTTTTACTTACCTCACTTTGCATCTTTTGAGCCTCCTTTGAAACTTGATACATTGGTGTATCCACAAACTCTAGCATTGATCTGCCTTTAGATTTCTCATATTTCTCTTTGTACTTGACCTAGGAAAATTAAAATAAAGTCTGTTAAGAGCCGATAGAATGTGAGATTTGATTGCTTGCCCCAGCCACAGACAAATCCTGTCTTAGCCATACTCCTTAGAGGTTTTGACTTGGAAGACTCCTCCCAAAATTAACCTACTGGAGAAACAGAGCAGCTAGATAAGGTAATTTTTTTTTTGTGGAGTCATTTATTTCTTTCCTTCAAAATGCCAAACCCAAAAATTGTGAACTTTGAAGACAGCAGGAGTTAGGAGCATCAATCATAATCCTTAAACTAACTGTATGATTTTGGCCAAATGACCTATGTCTGTGCATCTGGCAGCTTTTTAATAGGATCCCTTGCCATGTTTCCATGAAACACATTCACTGTAACAACAACAAAATCTGTTTCACAGTCAGGCCCCACAGGTCTTTGTTTCAGGCTCAGGAACACCATTCTCAAATGCACTTCTCTTTGTACCTGTAGGAGGGAGAAGGGAAGGAAAACTAATGCCTCAGTAGGGTCTGGTCTTCCCCTCACGGCTACCAAGGACCATGACCTTAAAGCTAGAGGCAAAATAACATTGAAGGACAGAGGGTTAAGATATTAACTTATAACTTCATGCTAACTCACAAACCAAATACACTTTGTTTGGAAACCTGGAGAAGCCTTCTGAACTCATTCACTCACACTCTTTTGAGTGTAGCAAACACATTACTTATCGCAATCACTCAGTGTGGGGTATGATGGAATGTTCTACACAAGCCTTAGAGGAAAGCAAATAGCTGCAAATCAAAATATTTTATTCATCATGAGTAATGGCATTTTAATTTATTTGTCTCTTCAAAAATAGTGATGTCTGAATTTCTCTCTCCTTGTCAGGCTTCTGCTTTAGGTTTGGATTCTGAAAAAAACCTCTCTTCTCCTGGAGTGCTTCTGACTGACTATGCACTGTACCTCACTAATCTGTCATGCAGTTTTGTGACTGATTTAATCACTGTTAGAATGCTGCATTTTTCTCTTTGCAAGCGTTGTTTGTTGTTGCATATACCTGACTTTGAAGCACCACATTTGTTTTGTGATTAATTTGTTCAGCATTATTGTGGGTGAAACAACAGAAACCCTTGCTTTTTTATATCCATACTGAAATAAAAAACATCCAAGAATGTTTTCACAGACAAAATCCAGAAGGTTTTGGAACTTAAATACCTTTTAAAATAATATGGATGAAAGACTATAGGATAAACTGCATTTTAGGCCTCCCAACTCAGGAGTTCTGTCAAATTTTAATTTAAAATATTGAGATTAAATGAAAAAAAGTTATGATAAAAAAATAACTACTGTAAGTAAAATGTTTATGTTTAATCGAAAATAAATATTATTGTTTATACTTGAATTGTAAAGGAACACATACGATGGTCTAGGTTTGCCTCCTAGTGGAAAGAATTATAAACACAACAAAACAAACAAAATCACTGCTGTAGTGGAAACAAATGAAAATTACCTCTATCTACAGATACTGATTACATACTTTTACTCCATTCCTCAACTAATGGAACAAAATAAAAAATAATAATTATATAAAAACAAATTAAGTAACTCTCATATACTTTTTCTACATTAAACGACGAGACCAAGTTCACTAGCATCTCAAAGTCTCTACAATAGGCAGAGATTTAAAATGTGAAAAACAATAAACTAGCTCCTATACATATATCAAACTGTTAAATTTTACGTCTCCATAGTTCATGCCACATGTATACCTGTCACGGCTTAACCACAGACAGCAACTAAGCCCC
The DNA here is from genome assembly GCA_013399695.1 of Formicarius rufipectus. Taxonomy (NCBI): domain Eukaryota; kingdom Metazoa; phylum Chordata; class Aves; order Passeriformes; family Formicariidae; genus Formicarius; species Formicarius rufipectus. The sequence goes on along the minus strand of VXAU01001952.1, from coordinate 22,678 downwards.
ACACTGATGCTCACAGGTTTTAGCCCAGCAGGATGGGGGAGAGAATCACAAAGCTAAAAGTAAGAAAACCCGTGGTTTGAGATAGGAAGAATTTAATTATTTTTTAAAAAATTAAATGTCATCATCATAATAATAAACAATAATTAAAAGAAAATAAAGAAAAAGAGAGAGAAATAAATATCAAGATAAAAAGCAAGTGATACAAATGAAAAAAATATTGCTCATCACTGCCTGTTTCTGAGGAGCAGCCCCCAGGCCAGCTTTCTCCTAATTTATATCCTGAACATGATGCCATATAATGTGGGATATTCCTTTGGCCAGTTTGACTCAGGTGTCCTGGCTGTATCCTCTCTCAGCCTCCCATGCACCCCCAGACACCTCACTGGCATGGCCACATGAGAAACTGAAAAGTTCGTGACTTAGGGTAAGCACTGTTCAGCAATAATCAAACCATCAGTGTTTAGTTAACAATGGAATTATTACCAACATTATTTTCATCCTAAATCCAAAACACAGCACTGTATCAGCTACTACAAAGAAAAATAACTCTATCTTAACTGAAACCAGGACAATACCATATGAGGGGAGAATTCCAACTTGAGAAGTCTCTTTCTTACCAAAATAATAAAACCAGGATGAGTTCAGCCTATCAAAATCAGTCTACTTGTGTCCAAAGGTTCCCATCAAGCTTTTCTTTTAACTGTTGGAATTTATTCCCATGGAAGCTGACTTCGTAACAGCCTTGCATTGGTATTACAGCATATTTGCTTCAAAAAGTTGCACACACTTCTACACTAGGTCAGTGAGTAATTCCATTCATTCAACGAACCCTATTAATTTATATTGTTTAATCAACCACACAGGTTTCAATCTGTCACACTGGTGCAGGTGCAGCTATGTTATGCAAATGATAAAGAGAAGCATCAGGTTCAATGGAGAAAGGTATACTGCAGGGAAACAGGAAAATTGGGCAATTAGCAAACAGCTCTGTGTTTCAGAAGCTAAAATCAGCTAAATATGATCAGTCTGTAAACAGTACAATCAGGAAGCAGCATATATTTTGAAGCACATATTTGTTTCATACAATGGAAGCAGATTTCAAGACAGATTTGGTAGAAGTTATGGAGAGACAAAGAGAATACAAGGAAGGTACTGGAAAAGCAGGAAGAAAAACAGAAGAACAAACCATTTTAAAATCAAAGCAATAACATGGGGAGGTCAAATCTGAGAAGGACTGTGAAAACAGGATTTCTGCAGAAGATGACTAGCTAGGGGAGAGCTCAAGGATGGGTAAAGCATTCTTTTTTCTGCTTGTAGCAAGAAAAACTACCCACCAGCATCTGGACAATGCAAAAATCAGAAATTAAGTATTTACAGAGTTCTTGGACAAGTGCACGGACATTATAAACCAAAACTTCGTGAGCAAAAGAAATAAACAAATTTTGTAAGGCCTGATCCGCCTTAAGGGAAAGTCCAAGTTTCTATCTCATTAGAGATAAGATGGCGAATTGATGAAGTTTAAATGAAATCTGTTCAACTCAACTCCTGCCAAACACAGAGCAATCTTCCCTCCCAAAACCATCCACTCATGTCTCTCCACAGCACTTCTGCAGGCTTTCTGTGGTTTCTGCCATAAAGATGACAAATGCAGCTAACCAGTCTACAGGTACTGTGCATGCAGTATAAGTGTTATTGGACTGGGAGAGAAGCTTCATCGTGGCACAGAAGCCAGGGATTCCCTAGCTCCTCCTTCCTGTTTCAACCCCCACCACTATCATATGTCAGACCACCAGTTGCAACAAGGGGCTTGTCTTGTTACATGGCACAATGGATCATGTGCCTATTCTGACCCTGTGTAGGAAGCCTTAGAATATTTAGGAGAGAAAAAAGGTTTAGACAGAGAAGCCCTAAGGGAAGGCAGCACTCGGGAGGCTATACATGACCAAAATCCAAATACTAAACTAGCATAGTGGCCACTTCTGTACTACTTGAAGATGAAAGCAAGATTTTAGATAAAATAATACTTGCAAGGAAAGAAGTATCTTAAAACAAAGGAAAAAACAGACAAGATTTCAGACATACAAGAACAAACACTCAACATCAGAAGACTTTATGATTCTTCCACAGTATATTATTTTTTTCTAATAACTGACATATATCTTCTTAAAAACCCATTTTTCTTCTCTACACTCATCTACTACAGTCACAACACTACAGTCTATTGCATATGGGACCATGAAGCAAGTACTAAGAATTTTTGTTTCCTACAGTAACTATACATACTATACTCCTTACTATATGTATCATTCAGGTCATTCTTAAAAAGGCAACTTACATGACTATGGGTTTTGCTGATATTTAAAGCATGGTTTAAATATAGCAGGTTTGGTAGATCAGACGCTGGATCGTGTAGGCTTTCCAAATCCTTCTTGTAATTCACCTGGAAAGAGAATTCAGGTTATGCAAACGAAAGATTAACAAACTATTTCACGGTTTTCTATTACAGTGTGGCCATCCAGAAAGAGAAGGCACGAAGCGCTTGCCTGAACAATCTCTACCAGCCACTAGATGGAGGTCATCTACTACTGTTTGGAAGAAAAGGCAAAAACAACATAACATTCATTCTGCTGAGTATGTACTTAGGAACTACTCAGACTTTCCATCCAAAAACGACACCTACAACAAAAGCAGACTTTGTATGAATTTTGACTTTTCAGACTAGAATTACTTTTTTCCTCTCCCCTCTGACCCCCTACCTAAATCAAGATTATCTTCCTTAATACTTCAAGTCTATACATTTTAAAAACCATTAATTCTATTATTTTTCTTCTTCCTCAAGCATTACACTAACTGATTAATTTTAAAAGTTATATATATATATGTACGTATCTATCAGTAAAAGAGAAGAGCTCCTGAATGTTTTATATAATATAGATTGCCTTCAGCAAACATAAGTAATATGGTGACCTATGGCAAAAGATAATCACTTAAAGAAACAGAAGAAGACAATTTCCTATCAGCCTGCAGTAGAATTTTCCATACTTCTGATAGCTGTATGCCCACCTTTACAGGCAGAAAACTAGCCACCTTACCTAGTTTGGATGAAAAATCTTTCAAACTTTAGTCACCTCCACATATGTATTGTGTTCTTCACTGATTTAGGCATACTCTAAATCAAGGATATTCAATTTGCACATTTCTTATAATAATAATTACTTCAATTGAATTTTTACTGCACAGGTAGATTGTGGAAACAATTACATATTCTATTGTACCCTTCCCAGAGCCAGTCTCTCCTGTGTACTGTTGAATGGAGCCCTACACTTTGGAAACACCAGACTACAGAATGAAGGCTTGTCTTTTGTCTGTCGGGATCACAGTCTCAAAGAAGAGCTCACATTTTTAGCATCAGACACACTCCTCATCCCAACAGCATTATTAGTCAATATAGATGTTTTCTTCAGTGTGGCTCCAGCAGCAGACACCCGTTACTGAACCTGGTGACTGCTGTATTTTGTAATACCATTGAGAAGATCAGCTGGCAGAATGAAGCCTAAAGGACAGACAACCAAACCTGAACTGCATATGCAACCTCCTCCTAAAACCACTGCAGAGATGACACCACCTCACTCCTCTAAAGACAGGCACCTAAAACAGGTGTGAAGAATTGGGTTCTAGACCTTTTATTTCCCAAATACAAAGGCATCAAGTACAAGGCAATTAGCTCAGAGTAACCAGTCGTGCCTTTTGACACACAAAATAGACTGAGATGAATCTCATCTAAAATGGTTATGAAAAACTCTGCAGGTCCTCTGTCAGGAGCAGAGGAAGAAATGGATAATATGCTGTAGATGTATAGCACAGACTGCAGCTCTGTGTAATTCATAAGATGACAAAAGAAATTCTACTTGTGCACAAATGTTAAGTTATTCAGGATGTAAATACATGTAAAATACAAGGCAAATTAACTTACATCACTTGCCAAGGTGGATGCAATCTTTGCTTGCTTGAAGGAAGCACTGTCAAGAGGATTGTAGTGGTGGCTCTTCATTTCCTTACTGAACTGCTCTTTGTATTTCACCTTTCACCAGAACAAACATAAGTAACTTTACATGTGGCACTCAAAAAAAACCCAGAGAATTCAGATTACAAAGAAACTCATTGAAGGCAATTACTTCATTCATAAATGTTTAAACAGTGTTTAAAAAAGCTCAGTTTAACCACACCTGTGACTGTCTTGTGTTGGTTTCGAATTGAGTTTTATGTATGCGAATTCTACTAAAATTTTAAGATTGTCATATGCAACTACTGGTGCTGAAAGATTTATAGAAAGAAAACAGAAACAAAACCATATGACTCACCTGAGTAACAAAATAAATGAGAACTGTTCAACTAGCAATAATAATCTACTCACAGAGAATAATTGAACTCATAATTAACATCGAAATTGTGTTTTTAACAAAAAAAAAAATCCAAGATGAATAAATCATAGTATTTGTAGAAGAAATTGCCTATAATTTTTTCAACCACTTGAAAATGGGAAGTCAGAATCAAACTTCCTACTCAACTGTCTTCCCACCACCAGGTCCACATGTCACTCACACTGTTCTAGACTGTCACCAGAGCCCCTGGGTCTATTTTTAATTCCACCAGAAATTTCTCCTGAGACACTGAGGAATCTCTCTGTAGTACACTCCTTTCCTGGGGATAATCCCCACCTCACTACACTGCTAGAAAGTATAATTAAATTACTGTCTGCCATCAATTTCACCCTTTTTTCTTCTCCTCAAAAACAAAAAGGGGGGGGAATGACAACATACTTCAGAAGAAATGAGCAATACATAAATTCTGAGACAACAGCATTAAAAGTAAATAAGATCACAAAAATTCCATAAAACATGCTGAAGAACTGAATCTAGAATATGAAAACATGAAAATGAACAAATAGTATATCTCTCTCCTTTGCCCCCTTTATGTGTGATCATTGAACATCTGGAGACTATGCACACATGTTTGCTTCTTTCCAACAGCTGGGTATAACGGAGGAGAATAAAGTTCAGTCTGAATTATGCTGCTTTCATGAATGCATAGTCAGACACCTGATATCTGATCCTATGCAACATCCATTACAATTTACCATGCTCTGCATTAAATAAATACATGGATTTTTTTCCTACTCCTTTTTTCTCTATTCCCATATGAATGTCTGATATAGTGGTTAAACCACCTCAAACAACCTCCTTCCAAAAATTGTTTTTTCTCAGCTTTAGTTGTGGGAAGTGGTGGTTTTTTGTGGTTTATTTTTCACTTGTTCCTTGCCTCAAAAGACCCCCAACATGGTTTAGCTTACATAACCACATTATCGTGAGCCACGATACCGCATATTTCATTAATCAGGATAACAAGAGACCAAAACTAAGCCACCCAAATAGAAAATAGTCACATATGCTCAAGAGGCTGCATTACGATTCTAGCACTTAATTTGTCCAAGAAAATTCTAAAACATTGTGACTTTTAAAGAGAAACTTTATCTGAACACATGATGAACTTCATAATCTTTAACTCTAGAAGAGAATATTTATTGCCTTCTGGTAGATTCATCTGGTTCATATTGTTTGATATTTGCCTTGGCTTTGGATCAAATGCAAAAGCATATATCTGAATAACGAAGACAAAGGCTCTGTATGAGCAGTGAAGGAATAAATCAGAGGACTTCTCTCTTTTAAAAGATGCATCCAAAACTTGCCTTCTAATGAAAATCAGGCAGTGCTGTAGTGTGTAATTCAAAAAGCCTCTGAAACCAAAGATCAAGTCAGCGTGGTGAGCAAAACTGTCTTTTCCTCATTTACTTGCTTCATAACAATATCGTGCCCAGGACTTGAAATATTCAGCTCCTGCCGGCTGCCCAGCCAGCAAATGGCCACAAACAGCACACACACACCGCATGCACAACACAGTCCTTGAGATTCCTGTTAACTGGGAAGGTGTTGGTGCCAAAGGGACCTCTCCTCACAACTGGCTTGCCATCTTCCAGCTGCTGATGCTTTACACCATCTTTAAAATATTTTTTTTTAGCACCACATTTCAATGCAGATGCTCCAGTAACAGATCGTCGTTAGTGTCACTTCAGATCACCTTGCTGCTAGTGTAGAAATTCAGAGGGCCAGTGAACCCAGTCTTCAGGGTGTTTGCCTTGCCTTCAGAGCTGTGTCCTGATGCCAGTGTGCCACTGGGTCCCAAATTCAAGGATACCCCAACCAATGTGACTGTAAATGATCCTGTTGCAGTGAGAGCTATCCTGGTAACTCCAGGCCCTGCTGCCTCCTCTGGCTGCTCAGCTTATTGCCTTTTGCTCTTCTCCCCCAAACCATTGCATGGACTACTCTGAGGCAAAACGGAGGACATCCAGTAATACCCGATGGCCCCGGCAGCATCTCCAGAGCACTTTCAGCAGTCATTTAACCGACTTGTCATAGGGGATTTGTCACATTGAAAGCTACACAGACATGCACTTTCTCTTTTATCAACATTTTCCTGTTTCTTTATCCCTTTTGAAAGGAAGAATGGGGTGGGAGAGGGTGAAGAAAAAAGAGCAAGCTCATGGATGAGTCACAGTGAAAGAACACACTCCGTATTTATCCTTCTTTTGAACAGGATAAAGTTATGAATGAAGTTTAAAGAGGGAACATACGCCTAAGAGAAAAGGTTCTGAATAAAAACAAGGAAGAAAATACTTCATGTGATTCCTAAAACACCTGAAAGAGGAAGATCTTAGCAATGCTATGATATGGTGGAAGAGCAAACAAGTGGGAGTAGAACTGACAGTTGTTAGTGAACACTTATCTACAAATTTCATCATTAACCTGGAGCTTTACTGTAATGAGAGCTTAAAAAGATGGTTACTTATTTACCATTTTCATTAAAGTCTTAAGTTTGTTTATTTTTCTAGAGATTACGGTGGGGGGGGATAATTTAAAAGAAATGTGTGGAGGTTGCTCTCTAATGGTTGCATAAGAAAGAGCAGACTCTGCAGACCTTTAACACAACATCCCTGAAAAACCAAACTGGAACTAAATTAGGCCTGGATAAACAAAGTTCTCACCAGCCTTGCACAAAACCTATAAAAGTCGGAATTGCAGCTGGACAGAATAGTGTCTTTTGAAGCTTAGCAGCAACATTCCTAAATCAAATCTGTAGTTCAAAGCTGTTCACACAGGCAGTGTTCAGTTTCAGAAGTGGATGACATCACCCACTGTTCAGATTTACAAAGAAACTACAAAAATTGAATCATTCAACCACTGGGATCCCAGGATGAAGCAGATACTTGCAGCTAAAGCATTTCCTCATGACCAGGTAAAAACATCTTAAAAAAAGGAAAAACCTGTCAGAACACACATATTGAAGGAAATGTAACATAAAAAGAGAGCAAAACTTAAATATTAATTGCTAAAAGCACTAGCAGAGTTTAAAGCAAAGAAGGATTAAGAAATTCCTAGGCTCTTTGTGATGTTACTGAAAATTTCAGAGAAGGTGTATTTTTAAAAACATTCTGCCTCTAACAATTTTATCCCTGAAACAATAAGCACCAGATCCAGCAACAAATACAAATATCCAAAATTAGTCATCCTAAAACCGATTACTGAGCACCACAAGGGGACTACATCATATCAGCAGCTCTTTGAAAAAACTAATAAAATGCTTTAGAAAACATAAAGAGTACATAAACAAGAGCTTGTTTTAATTAAAAAAAAATAGCCCTAATTATACAATGTACATTCAGCAAATTGACAAGCTTCATGTTTTTACAAGAGCTAAAACGGTTTCTGTTTTAAATTTCATTTAAAATCAACAGAAAAGGGTTACCGCGTGCTGTGGGTAAATACACAAGTTCTGGAAGCTGTTATTTTTGCTGCTGTTGTTGTCAAAAGCTTTGTTAAATGAAAAATTAAAAAGGAAAAAAAGAAGAGAGAGAGAAAAAACACTGATTTCCGTAGAGCCTTGAGTGCCAGTCAAACATTAACACTATTTTCTTTGCTTTGTTTGCTTTCCTGTTTGCCTTGATTGCTTTCTCCCTTAGTTACACCCACACTGCCTGACCTCTTCTTGCTCCTGTTCTCCATACTCCCTAAATTACCTACCCATATGCACCACATTAAAACCTGTTATCATCTTCTCTTCCCATTACATCCATCAGAATTGTCAACTTTGCAAATTTACTGTGAGGGTCAAATGACTAATATTTCTCTGCATGTCGCAGCTTATAGATTCATGTTATTAAAGGAGATTATCAACTTTAGCACAAAAAGTTTATAATCCTCCCATTTGCTGAGAAATGAATGTAAACCCTGAAAGCCAGAAAGTCTGGAGCCAATAAAGAGATCATTAACATTACTATTTTTTAAATCTTGTAATTGCTACAAGCCTGTTTCATGATCCTTGCATGAAGAGGACTGACATGACTGACCCATCTTTAGGTCTCTTCCTCTCCTCTAGCACAGGTGCATTCTTCATCCTGCCCCACCACCCTGCTATTTGGACACAGGGGTCATCTTCATTTTTCTGTGCTCTTGATTTATGATTAGTGTGTCTAAGCGTTATAATGATTCAAAGAATATATAAAATCACTTGACAACTCATGGTCACTGCCTTCCCTTCAGAGGAGGTGGAGGAATTGCTGAGAGCACCTCCCTGCTGCTGAGAGCCGCCCGCTGTTTACACCTTCCATGCTGCTGCAGGCACATGGCTGGCAGCAGAGTGTCAGCCTGAAGCACCAACTCCCTTTCTACCAGCACATTCCCTGTCACACGCACTGCAACCAGACACAACAAGGTAGACTGAGGAGAAGACAAGGAAGGATCCCAAAACCTGGATCCAGGGCCAACGACTGCAGAGTTTGGCACACCAAGATTTAGTAAGAATCTTCTTTACAATTAACCAGAACAAAGACTGATTTTGTCAACTGCTTCTCCCTTCCTATCACACCTTCAGCACTCTTTGGACTCTCCAAAGAAGTTAAAATTGTACAGTGAATTCTGTCTCCTGCAGAAGGATCTCAACTACAACTACTGCCATCCCAATCCCTGGCAGTTAAGAGACTATTATAAAGTGTTTGCAGATGCAGCTTGCATTGTCCAAGGGAAAATGCACGTCTAATAATAATAAGATAAATAGTGCATTGATGAAGCCTTCCATGCAGTCAGTTCAGCAACAGCCTTCAAGACCCCATGATCCAGATAATTTTAGCTTGTTGTGATTGTTGGCCACAATCTCGTGGGTACACCAGGCTTGGGAAGAGAGAGGGCTATTGGAAAGGGATCCTGTTTGGTCCCATTTGCAACAACAGGCAGCTGTAAGCCCACTAGATTCTGAAACGGCTGCAAGGAAAGGAATGTTTATGCAGGAATTGAGGAGAAATAAAGGACATTATAGGCTAAATTTAGATATGAACCCTTATAAAAGCAACTAAACGTGTTTCTTAAATGGCAGGCAGCTCCATTTCCTGTAACACCCAGGTCTAAGCAGCATCACACTGGCTCTTTCTAGAAAGCACTAGTTGACTTCCTAGCCTGCACCATGCTAAACGTGAAATCATTTAGCATCTAGTCAAATCACAAGTATTTGTTACACACCACTGATGCTGAGACTGTTCTAGTATATTCACTACATACACATGGGGACTTTTTCTAGCTCTGGGAAGGCTAACATGACCTTCCCCAATCAAAGGGTGTTATTCTGCTCTTACAGGAGGGCAGAATTTGTTTCTGGGTTTACAAAAGCTCCAAGGATTACTAGTGAGGATTATGCAATGTGCTGTTAAAACACTACTTCATAAAAAATGGGGAAAAAATAAAAAAAAACGAAACAAAACAAAACAAAACCAAAAAAAAAAAAAAAACCAACCACAAAAAACAGGTCAGCAGTCAAAACACTGTTCTCAAAATGTTGGGTTGATCTGTAGTAGTCTTATATGTGGATCTTACATAGAGTAGGAGACTAAGAGAAGGAGGGAATATTTCTGTTTCAGCTTTCCTTTTAGTTAAGGACTAAAGTAATTCATCCTTTTTTTTTTCTTTTTTGTAGGTTAATATATAACAGTAGTACATAAAAGGTTTGGTTTCAGGGGGAGGGAAGGTGGGTAGTTTACATGTCAGGCCAAATTCAGATCCCATTACTCACATTAGCAAGCAGTTACACAAAAGACCTCAGTTACTTCAGTGGGATTAATCACAGGGTAAGGTTCCACTCAAACTGAATGAGTAGCAAAATTTGCCTCTAAATTACATACAGTTAATATTTTAGAAATCCTAGATAATCTGTATAAATATACACCGTCTCTAAAAGAGACAAGTTGTAACAGTCAAAGTTCACTGTATTTTTGCATAAAAATGCATATTTGGTTTCCTAAGAATCCTAAATTTACCAGTCTTTGCAATACTATATGAAAAGTTTGAGAACATAATCTTCACACAATTAGAGATAATCATCTAAAAATCTAAATATTGCTTTGCATTACTAGGAATGGGATATCTGAATGAAGTCATTGTAAAATGATGGAGACTCTTACTTGGCTTAAAAGTTTTGAAACTCCTTTGGCATGTTCAAAATCTGGTCTTCCAAGGACAGCAGGCTCCTTATTCATCTCTCCCCTTCCTTTCTTGTACTCAGCCTCAAAAAAAAAAAAAAGAAAAAGAAAAAAAGAAAGAAAGAATGGCTCATAAATTGTTTGGGGTTGTTTTATCACGAGAAATGTCAGCATTAAAGCTAGTTGAAAAAGTTTCACTTAATGATCTACATTGACACTACTGTTCTGATCAGCTCTGTATAAAGCCCTTCTCAGGGTTCAGCTCCTTAACAACATAAAATTTATCTATTGTAAAACACAATGCACAGCATTCACCAAATTCAACTTTAACCAAATGCACAGCTTAAGCCTGAGAAATATTGTCCTCCTGATCAAGGCAGAATGAAATACAGTGGCTCAGCATTTCTTATGACAGGTTCTACAGTTAACACAAGATTATTTGTAGCAGCTGAAAGTAGTCTTGAAATAACAGAGAGGCTGAGAAGCACCTTTTTTTGAAATGTAAGGTCAAATTCCACTCTCAGTTTTACCACTGGAATCTTGCTGGATGTCACTGAGATTGTACTGGTTGATTGTACAAGGTTGATGTTACATAATCCCTCCAGCTGAACTGCCTCCTATGCAAATTGCTGCAATTTTTTTCCCACAATGCATTAGAAAAGAGCACAGATGAATCAAAAATAGGTGCTTTGCAATACCACAAACTAAATTACCCATTGCCTAAAATAGGCTTCTTGCATTACTCAGGCACTGTGAATCAGCAAGGATGCATCATAAGAACAGAGTGAGAAAAATAAAAGTCCCAAAGCCACTCTTAAGACAAAGGGAGATTGAAAAGCAATTAGCAAATTTGCATGGCGAGCACAACACTTAACAGCAAAAAATCCTGAATATTAAAAGGTGAATCTCAGGTCTTTTAAAACCATCTCTCCATATGTACCTAGTCAAACAATTATTATCAGTTACTTAAAATCTTGACTCAGGGCTTTTAATACATATATTTTTTGTCTTGTCTACAATAAAATATCATGCATCATACACTACTGCTTCTCAAACTTCTCCTTTAGCTGTCCATTAGCCAAGGTCACAGTGGCAGGGCAAGGAGTTGAGGGAGGAGAGCCTCCATGCAAGAAGCAGCATCTTTGCACAGTTCTCAGAAGGACAGTGGGGAATGACATTTTCCTGTCACTGCCGTCAGAGATAGGGAAAGGGAGTCCTGGAATACAAGTTTCTCCTGAACAACAGTGAAAAAAGGCTTGCTGTGTCGTCTGGAGTATAGCATACAAGCATATTGTTTATTCTGAGAATGGTCATCATGAATAAAGCTGCAACAAAAACCAACTTCAGTAATTTTCACATTGTCTTTAGATCAATTACCAATAATTGCAAAGATCATACTGTCAACATCAAAAAAGGAGAAACTCGTAACTTTTTTTAAATACCAGGCAAGACTGAAGGTTTTGTTGTTGGGTTTGGGGTTTTTTTAATCAAACATATCAGATTTGGGGTTGCAGGTTTTCCCCTCATGACATTTGAGAATTTCAGCAGCATTCTAAAAAATCTGATTAAATTGGAAAAAAAAATTACACGTCGGAGAACATACATCACTTATTATCTTAGTTATCTCAGTCGCCATCTTTATGTCTGGCCTGTTCAGCACTTCAGTGTACCTATGAGTATCTTGCACATCCTTCTTATAGGATACCTGTCAAACAAAAAAGAGTTTTGTTTAAAATAAACAAAAATATTGGAAGTTAATAAATAACCTTTGAATGACCTATCAACTCAGCCATCAAATTCAATAGAACTCCACCTAATTTATTCCAACACAGTTCTGCTTGACAGGGATTATATAGTAAGATGCACACACAGGTTACCAGAGTAAGGAAGAAATTCAGAAGCACTAAATACAATATGAAATAAAAAATGGTTTTGACTAGAAGCACAGTAGAAAATGAAAGCGCTGTAAAGACCAAAATACTAGGTTTTATCATTAAATTTCAGAGGACTTTTAAGAGTACAGCTTTTTTTTCCCCCCTATATTCCACCATTTTAAATATAAACTCACCACCACTCCCCTATGATACTGAACACTGCAGCCTAGCAGACTGCAGCTACACTGAACAGAAACTGCAATTCTTCCACAGTGAATGTCCTTCTCAGTGCTAGAGAGTCATGTAGCTGATATGTAATTCAATGATACAACTCTACTTCAGCATTCCCACAATGCCACTTATCTGCTACTTTACACAATTACAGGAACAAGAAGGCTGAGTGTTCCAGCATGTTGGGAACATGACTGAATCTTTCTGTTTGTGCAAAAGCCACTGTAATAATGAATGGGCTCAGAAAACGTTGGCCAGAAGGCTAAACCACAGGTAGGAGAGTCCAAACACTCTCCATTTAGCAAAGCAATCACAGGAACAACATAGACCTCAGGGATATTACAGAGCTCCACAAACTATCTTTCTTTTCCCTCTTCAGGCTTTGTGAACTTTGCTGTAGCACATGTGCCAATCTAAGCCAATTTCCAAGGGCTGTCTTACTTTATTTTTTTCTGAATGATTAAGAAAATCAAATATTCAAGTGTCTAACTAATTGAAGTTTCAGGTAAAAGTTAGATAATATAAAATAAAGTTTCTAGGAAATAGAAAGTATAATTCCTGCTTTACTGGAAAATCTTTTGGATTTTCTTCTATTGCTTCACAAAGTTAATCAGCCTTTCAAAATGGTAACCAGCAAGACAGAGCTCAGCTTAAATCTTCTCATCATAACCTCTGGTCCTATTTCCAATATAAAGTTCGACTCTGGGTACAATGCAACAAACTCATAAACTGCAGCAGTCAGTGACAAAAATAATTTGTAGAAATGTTATTGTAAAAAGTAAAAAAACCCTTACTTTTTGGCAAATATTTTACATGCAACAGGAAAGTAATTTTGTGTCCATATGGCTTCAGCCAAGTAGACAAGCTAAACAGGCTTCACTGTTGGCTGCCTGCCTACAAATAGATCTTATAATTTTTTATCTGCCATGAGTGACATGCAAGTGTAATCACTGATAAAATAAACAAACAAATAGGTTGGATGAATACAGCCCAAAGTATCACATACCTAGAAAATAGAAGTTGATTCTCACAGCTGGTTTAAGCCACTGGAAGCTTTATTTTGTTTATGTTTATATACTTTTTAAGGAACTAGATGTACAGAGAAGCATTTGCAATTCAGGACTTTACATGAATTTAATTATATGCTGTTCATCCTAATGACCACATGAGATGAAGTGAAAACCACAAAGGCAGCAGAAACAGGTTTCTGAATAGCACCCTATCATCCATGTAAATTGCAAATTAAAGGCAAGCATATGTGCTTAAAATAGAAATTAGGAATATCGTGAATTTAACATCAGAGTATCAAGAACAGTGGTGATAAAGTTGAGGAAATGTGGTCACTTATTGCTCCCAAACTACATGATCATATAGTACATGAAATAATGGATCGCGGATAATTTCAGAAAAAAAGGGGGGGGTTGGGGGGTCAGAGAGGGTGGAATAAGACAGTGACAGTCCTTTATATTTCACCATTTCCAATTATATTAGATGCAAGGCCAATGGCTATACCTTTCCCTGAGTGAATTATTATTCTTCCTGCACCTAAACCAGTATACCTATTACTTATGTCAGAGGGAAAGTCATCTAGCATTTTACAAATGTCTGCAATATATATTTGCTCCATTCTGCAGCTTGTCATACTCCAGTGAGAATAAAAATGTTATGCAGCAGAACAGTAGTTTGTCAGAGGTAGGCCAAAGACAGAAAAAATATGTTTCCCATTTCCTGAATAACCTCAATCCCTGGATGCTGACCCTTTCCCGTTGGGACACTGTGCTGGCCTCTATTACACAGCTGCTATTCTGTTCCAAATAGTGAGTTTTGTTTTTTTTTTTAATAGTGGTATGTTAGAACTGTAAAACCAGAGCTATTCTGAGAGAGCAGGAGAACAGATGTAGACATAGCAAAGCAACCAGCTTGGTGTGTGTACCCGTATGCATCAAGAAGACGGAAAGTGAAGAAGACTACAAGACGGGAGAAGCAACAAAAGAAAGGAAACAGCAGAAGCACCCAGGGAAGGGGCTGTCTTTTCTCCTGAGTTGGATCAGCCCCTTATCAAGAGGCTCATACCCTGACTGGAATTTCCAGGCATTAACACGATGCCCTTACTCAATCTTCAGTTCAAAGGGTTGGTCAGGGCATACCAACAAACATGGCCAAAGGCTCAAGAACTGCTCCTCTTCAGTAGTAGCACAGATTTATGAAAAACCTGCTCTAACTGACCTTTGCATAGGAAAAAGTAACGGAGATACCAACAACTTTAGAGGAGAAGTAAAAGATCTAAATGGAGAGTTACAGCAGACCAGTGGGAAATGCAAGCAAGAAAGAAGTAGGGACTAAAAGAATGTGGGGGGGGCAGTGGGGAAGTACCATCTTGAGTTTTAAAGTTGAAAACAGTAAATTACAAATACTGATTAAATTTAAAGTGGGTTTCTACTCTAATTTGAAATTACAATAAAAAGGGGTTATATACTTGAATATTTTAAAGAAATTATAATCTCAACAAAAGACATTTCTCATCTTTGATCCCAAATGTGATTATATACTCTGAATTACAACTAGTTTTTGCAAAGCAAGGAAAATATGCAGGGCCTGCTCATAATTAGTAGTCTGATTTTAATAGGGCCAAAACTCCAGCTCTTATTAAAAGGCACAAGGCCCACTGAGGATAAACATGCTGATCTACTTACTCCAGCTGAGGATCTTGAAGATGCTGTACCTTTCATGACAGTGCCAGTGGAATTCACTACAATGCCATAAAGTAAACAGATTTCTAACAATGCTGCAAAACACCTCAGGTTGTCAATCAACAAACACAAACTTCTACATGGTTAGCCAAGCAAACCTCAGTTTAAGCGATTCAGACTTCCCCTGCAATCTTTTGTCTTCTCACCTACTCCAATACACCAATACTATTCCAAGCTATATTAAAATATGCACTAGCAGCTATGCACACGTTTTGGCCTCTTACGATACACACGCAGAAGTCAACAAGAAGCTATCTGCATGAGAATCTGTCTCTTACTGTTTGCCCCTGCTTAATATTTCCTATGAGCTGTAAGTCCACTAACTAATGGCCTGTCAGCTCTGTCTCTGCACCCTTTTCTCTCGTCTGCACTTTGGGGTCCATCAACACTAAGAAAATGACTAGCTGGTGACAATCATCATTGGCAACATCCCTCTCAAAGGATGTTTAAAACTGTTTTCCGGCTTGTGTAAAGGAGACAAACACATTTCTGGCCCACTACAGATTGATGCAGTCATCCCTTTCAGTAATGGGCTTGAAAATTGATTGGTCCCAATTACATCAGGAGTAAACATCATTTTCAGCACCAGTTGGAAGAGGTCCAGGGGGACCCACTGTTGACAACCACTGTCAGCAGAAAGTTAGGCAGTGAAAGGTGAGACTTTTAATGCAGATGCTGAACAGAGAGCCAAGAGAAGCTCGACTTTACCATGGTCTGCATCAAAACAAACATCAACTTTAGAGTATGTTACTGATGGCGTTTAAGTGCATCAAGTTTAAGATCTGCTGATTTGGTTGTATTAGAAAGAACATACCTCTTTTGTGTGTGTGCAGATTGTTGCTGTACAATATTCTAAACATGTAAAAAAACCTTACTCCTAAGACAGTATACACTTCTTAAATATTCAAATTTAGATGGTGAGAGAAACTTACAAATTATTGCTATGGAGTTTATGCGGAGTGGAAAGTGGATATACATCAAAAGTTTGCCCAACTGTCAACTAACATTTTTAAAACAGCACGGTTTTGTAGATAATCGTAAGAGAAAAAATATCAGGATTCCAGCCTCAGATCTGCAAATTGCCTTTTAAATGTCCATAGATGAATCTATTTCAGTTTTCTTCTTTGTAAAATCAGAACCACTTCTTTATTTCATAACATTAAGTGGTGTAAGGAGAATCATTAATTTTAACCAAATAGAATGTTCAAATATTTAACAGTGTTTTGTTATTCATAATGCCCAGTGACGGACCAGAGCATGAAAGAGACAAAAAAATGATCAACACATTTGAGTACTTTCATCAAATGCTATGTCCAGCTTCCATATAGGTACAAGGTGGCAAGTGGTTTCTTTGCTTTAGAAACTTAGTTGTCATTTCATTTCACTGTTCAATTACATTCTTCCATCAATGTGATCCTCAGCTACACATAAGGTAAAACAGTATTTTGTGACCTGATGTTTTTTTAAGGCCACCACCTAGTTTCAGTCCCAGGTTTGGAAACTTCCTGGTGAGCTAAATTACATCAGCCTAGCACAGACATAGTAGGCTGATGGTCCCTATTTCACTGTTCTGCAAATGACTTTGTGTGCCAAAGTCACATCATTAATATTCACTTCATAAAACACAAACAATTTATAAACAAAAGTACTCTGGTTTGAATAAACATGCTTTTGTCCAAGCATTATGCAGTATTTACCTTCTTTTTCAAGTACATTTCCTATCATTAAAAAAGTTACTTTTGTTCATTTGAGAGCAATTTTATTCAGTCTAAGTATGAAAAAGAGAAAAATTATTTTCTTACACATGATCACATTCTTCAGGAAATTTTACAGTATTTCCCTGTTACATAGCTTCTGCCTACACTTACAGAGCATACTAATGATGTTCAAAGTTGTGTGAAGACCTACAGCTCGTGACAGTTTCAAAATGTCAGCACAATTGTTTTGTAAGCTGAATAGAGTTTTAATTTTTAAAGGAAATTGCACATTTCACAGAGCCGAGTATAAATGTCAGCCTTATTTTAAGGTTGAGCAAATAGTCTTAAATACATCCTAATCCTATTAGATGCAAGCCCTCCATGTAAAGGTTGAATTGAGTTGGAAGACCACTGTAAGTAAACACACATTCTTCTGCCATAGGTAAACTGTACTGAGTGTCTGGAAAAAGAGCTTTGTCCTTCTAGTCTCTCAGCAGTTTCCCTTCTTTTCCCCTGCACTTTCAAAACCACAAAGGCACAGACAGCCTCAAACAGTTTGGAAAGAAATGTTCCACATTCAAGATGCTCACTATGCCATGCTCTGACTCAAAGATGAAAACTCACACAGTTCTTAATTAAACCTGTACTTCCAAACAACAAATTCACAGCTATTCACGCCCAAATATTACCCACTGGAGCTGTAAAACTTTGCTGAACAGTAACTGGACTTACATAACTTTCTCCTTTATGTGTGAGAAAGATATATGGCCATTGCACAGCTATTCATGAGCAACCAGAAAGAACTTAAACAGATAAAACTAACTGGGTAAAGTTTTATGTTGGATATGAATGGTTTATTTAATTTCTTTTGAATTTTTTTCAGGTTGAAAATAATTTCCTTCATATTATTTTCATTATTTTTAACATGCTGTTAAAAGTTCTCATTTATCAAAACATCCTTCCCTCCTAAGTTTGCCTTCATTTCTCTCTCTCTTTTTTTTTTCTTTTTTTTTGCTCTAAGAGTGAAAGAAGATGAAACAACTAAATTTCATTTATCCTCACATCTGTACCCTGTTCTCCTTAATTCGGTTAGCAGGTGATGTACAGCTGTAGAAGGGAAATAGATTTTGCCCTAGCATACTAATCCTCAGACCATGATGAATTCGATACAGAAATTTGTCTCATATTCCTCCTGGTCCCAGCACTTTTTCTGAGAGGGATTGCCATCTCTCTTTTCCAACATCATTTTCTTCCCTAGTACTTCACCATCATTCCTACCGCTAGGTAAAAAAATCCCTCCTGCTTATGGGAAGAGACATTCATGTTCCCAGTTCCTACCCTCTGTCACTGTGACATCCTGATGCTTCCAACAGTTGACATGGACGGAGTTTGACAGGAAGAGGGAATTCCGTAATCAAGGCAGGTTGCAAATTACAGCTGGGAGTTCCAATGCAGGTATTTCCCAGCAGAAGAAAAAGTTATACTTCAAATATAATGCTTCCCTGAAGTTTTCTAGCAGCTTTTTATTCAGCAGCCAGCTGTCAAGATTCTGCACCCACACAAACATCTAACAATGACATTTAGTTTTCAGCCTACATAACCCAAGAGTGTTTGTTACACTGTCAGTAGGGAAGATAGGGTAAATTTAAGATAATTCAAAATGAACACCCAAGCTTCATTTTCTACATTGTTAGCAGCAAAAAAAAAAAAAAATTATCTACGAAAAAAGAAATTGTAAAATGACATGCCTACATTACTTGACTTGGTTACCTAATAAGAATGGAAATGGATTATAACTTTAAAGGTATTTACACATCAGCTGTTCTTAATAGCTTTGTGTACCCTTTAAAATGGCCTCACTATTTTAACCAACCTTCTCCTAAAATTTACTTTTCTCGTAAGTCAGCTTGTACAAAACCTAAAACTAACATAAGTTTTTCTTCAAAGTTGTGTTTGTATCATAAAAAATACTAATCTGAGTAGCATTTCTGCCCCAAGCAATGGTGCATTGAGTTAGAAGAATCTACCTTAACCATGAAACCAAATGTGACTTGATTCTAATATAAAATGTAAATACTGTCATTTGGCTTTTATATTGTGAAAACCTACAAAACTTAAAGAAGATAACATGTAGCTGAGAAAAAAAAATCAACCAACATTCAAAATATTGCTAAGTATTCCTAATTATCTAAATAAAACTACAGAACAAATACTTCGGTGAAATGATATAAACCACTATCAGGCATCAAACTGAATTCTATCACTCAGATTCCATAAAATAAATCATAAATTATTCTATTAAAGTCTTTGAAACTCACTTCATATGTATTCATGAGATATGAACAAAGTTATTCGTGTGCACAAAAGTGTGCAAGAGCAGAGCAGAAACAGCCCACTTCTCTCCTCCATACGGCACCCCTAAAGAACTACCCGAGTATTGACAATGTAAGCCGCTGAAACAACGCTGCTGTTCCGGTAAATGAAATGCTTTCCATGCTTTGAAAGTACAAGTGCATTCTTTAAAACCTGTTTGCAATTTTGTTTCAACGTGATAGCACTTAATAACAGTTACTACTGATAAAGAGTAACAACCAATTTTCACTGCAATTCAGAATAAAACTCATATACTGTTAACTCAGCATGTTTAACACATACATTATGTCCCAAATTACTCCAGAGCAAATAATCTATAAAAAATATCAACTAATGAAATACGAAAATGTTCCATGCTCAATTCATTTCAGTTAGGTAGAGCAGATGTATCTATCCAAAGCAAGGACACTCATTTCAGACAGGGGAGTACTTACATCACTCTGGTGTTTACTGACTTCCATGGCATGTTTAACATCTGGAGGCTCCTTCATTCGTGCATAATCTGAAGTTCCTTTCTCAGCATCGTGTTTTTGTTTATAGAGAACCTGAAAGGAACACCATTACATTTTAAAAACCCAAGCAAAGCAGGTGTAATAACATGAGCAGGGTTAAACCCAGTGTTCGTAACGTGCTTGTATTCAGGAAGATACATAATCTTGAAATTGAGAGCAGGTTCCACCCAAAACAAAGACATATTAGGCACAGTCAGAAGAGAGATTTCTCGGCATTTGTTATTGCAACAGAGGTATGAGTAGCCAGGGGAAAGATAAAGTAGTACACGGAAACAGAAAATTTACAAAGACAGACTAGGGAAAAGGATNAAAAAAAGGAAAAAAAAAAAAAAGTTGATGCATTTGTAGCAAACAAACAGCTTTACATTAAATACTCATAGCCCAAACTTCTATTTCTTCCACTGCCAGGAAATGGCTAGCACAATATGCATTTCAGATAGCCCCAAGATACACAAAGAAAAATAATATTTACATTAAATTATCATCATGGTAAAGGAAAGTGGAATTGAATTATGAGTTTAAAAACATTTATATTTATAACAGAAATGGAGCTCAGTGTTGGACATTCATCCATCTTTTTCTATACTGTGTTATATGTACACACACTCACAGACTAGAACTGCCTGAAAAGCAGAACTTGCACTTAACCTTGTCAGAAGCTTTTAGGCTTATATTAAAGAAATTCACCAGGTTTTGATGCCTAAAAAGCAGCAAGCATCAAGAAAATTCATTTTCTAATAGCACTCATAAGCAAGCATTAAAATAATCCCCAAGAAAACAGAAAATGCTAAATAAGATTGAAAGTAGATAGAAGAAGGATTGAAACTAAAACCCCTGATAGCACTAAAGAATACTATGAAAGTTTTGAGAGAATTTTCAACTATGGTGATTTGGACTCTTTTAGGACATAAAAACTATGAGAAAATGTTGTATCTGTTTCTGTTTAAAGCATCATGACTTCATCTTACTCACAGAGTAGGGTGCCAAAGGCAATATGTAAGTAGTTGCCTTGATTATCTCAGATTACAAAATGATATACAGACTGGGAGATTAAGACAAAAATGAGGGGGAGGGGATATTTTTGCATTGCTACTATGTGAATGAAAGTTATCAAATCAGGAAAATTAAAATATGCCACCTCCTTATACATTGTGGTGTATAACACGATAAGGCCTCTGGGGAAACAAACACAACTTAAATTGAACAAAAAGAGTCCATAACTTGCCTACACTGGTTACATTTTGCAAACGGAAACTCATAATCTTAGAGAACACTAAAGGATCACTAACAAATTATTCCCTGCAGAAGTGTAATTACTATACAAACAGATGCCATAAATCCTCTTTTGCAACTTCTCCTTGCTTACACTGCCACTTTTAAGATGTTCCCCACTTAACATCATTCTGAAAAGCAGACCTGCAGTTACTTCCAAAAATCTACTAATTCAGAGATCTTTTATTACATTACTACTTTGCTAGTTCAACATCTCTACTTTTCTCTTGACAAATAGGCTACATAACCAAGACATTAAAACACAACAGCCCATCAACTCCTATCATGAGAAAATTAAGAGAAATTACAATTAAGTATCCGCTATCTTGGGAAAATATGACCATTTCTTTGGCTTAATACAGCAACATTTCACCTCCTATTTGGCATCTGTGCTCTTGCTATCTTTCCACATTATTCTTATTAACTCACTGAAGTAATTTTGAAGCAATCACAGGCTAGGAGGAGCTCAATGGCTGTCTAGTTTAGTTTTGGATAGTTTAGCGCAGAACTATTCCCACAAGTGTAAATCAGTTCCAAGGAAGCATGAAAGAATAATTATTATTATTATTTCGTCAATATCATTAGGAGCATTATTTTACAAGTGAGCATGTGTACGTTCATTTTTCATCTCATGTTAATTTTCAAGTTTTAGCTAAACTGAATTTCCTTTATCAAATCTGCATACAAAACTACTCTACAGAGAGATCAAGCATTACAGGTCACCAACATAACCTAGTGGCACCATTTATTAACCTGAGAAATACAAGGCAATTATTTAAGTAGGTATGACTTCAGATTGAACTAATTTGTAAGTACTCATTTTCTATTTTTCTTATCTCTCTTGTACCCCGTGTGTCAATAGGAAGATGCATTAAGGAAAGCTTTGTGCTCTTTTAACCTAGGTTTGACCGTCTGTTTCGGCATACTTTAAACACTATCACATTTTTATTTTTTTATTTCACTTTGTAGTCAGTAAGCTGAGCTCTGAAATTAAAATCCACAAAGTAGGATTTTGTAGGAAGAAATGTCCAAGAACACAAAAAATGTCACATTAATCTCTACAGAGAGAATTAGATTATCCAGTGTATTCATGTAAAACAAACATACAGAAGTCCAGGAGATTGCCACCATAAAACAGACGAAATCCAGAACATGACATTTCACACCATAAAAAAAATTACATAAAATAGTCTGATAATGTGTAATATAACTGTAAATGAGGCAGTAAGTCACAAAATTTTCACTGTAGTACAAACACCTCTCCAACTTTCTCTGGAAGTTGAAAATATTGCTTAAAATTGACTTGACTCATCATCTTTAAAACCAAACTGAAAATACTGTTAAGCATTGACATATAGTTTGAAATCTTCTCCACGGACACCTCCTT
>VXAU01001951.1:8339-17070 GCA_013399695.1 Formicarius rufipectus | reverse complement strand
TAGTCAAGAATTCCTGCCTTTGAGTGATGAGGGGCAGAAAGGACTCTCTAGCTTTTGAAGCAGAAGTAGGGACTAAAAAGAGTTAACTGTTAATAAGAGTACCCTGTCTCATTAGAAAATTGCTAAATGACTGTTCTGCTTAAGATCTGACTCGTTCTGTTCTGTTCACTAGACCAAAAACTTTAGATGGAACCTGGGAGTGCTGTGCCTNCTCGTTCTGTTCTGTTCACTAGACCAAAAACTTTAGATGGAACCTGGGAGTGCTGTGCCTAGGACCTAGCGGTCATAAATCAGGGCAACATGGACATTTGAATAAGTTAGGAAGGTCTTGAGCCAAAGTGTTTTGCAAGCTTGACTAGCTAGGTCACTGAACAAAGAAAGGTGGAGAGGTCACGGTGAGAAAGAGAAAATGACCCCTGAAGAGAGGCTGAAGGGCAGAAAGGTGGAGAGGTCACGGTGAGAAAGAGAAAATGACTCCTGAAGAGAGGCTGAAGGGCAGAAAAACCACCTAAACACTGTGCCAAGTGAAGATCCTGGAAGGCTCCGCCACAAGCTCCACCCTAAATCTACCTACTATGAATATGATAATTAGCTAGCACAACGTCATGAATATGTATGTCAAAATGATGTAATCCTGAATGTCAACTGAATAAATTACCACATTTCTTGCTGGAACTTTGAAGCGAGTTTGTGCAGTGTGAACTGTCTCACTTCCCGGCGCTGTAATAAATACCTTTGCTGCTTAAAGATCAAATTGGCTCTAAGCAGTTCATTTATTTTGTGCTTTTTGGCATCACTTTCTAGACTCCTTCTCAGAGAGGAGTCCAAGTGTGGCTGGATCCAATCTTAGCCTTGTCTCATGTCAATGGTTTAAATATAAGGAACTATAGAGGTTATAGAGGTGTGATTGTACCCCTTTTTTCCCCGCAGCTCATAGCGATGGC
Organism: Formicarius rufipectus; assembly: GCA_013399695.1. NCBI lineage: Eukaryota > Metazoa > Chordata > Aves > Passeriformes > Formicariidae > Formicarius > Formicarius rufipectus. The sequence goes on along the minus strand of VXAU01001951.1, from coordinate 16,126 downwards.
AAGCTGAGAATATTCAGATAAAAGGAATCATTTATTAGTACAAGTGGTCCAACAAATGAACAGTCTAGAGAACAGGTGCAACGACTTAATCAGAATTACTTACTCCACAATATAAACACTAAACTTAGTAATAGTATAGGGTAAGATAGGACATTGCACTCCACTGAAGCAATTATCGAAGCAATTATATTCAAGCCAGCAAAAGGGAAAGAATCATTATGTAGAGATTTGATGTAACTCACCATACCAGCTCTTGTGGAGAGCTCTCTTGTGCTCAGCCTCGAGGAGTGTCCCTAGGGGGCAACCCAGTCCAAGAGAGAAATCTCCACACATACACCCCAAGAAGGGTCATGTTTGACTGTATTAAAGGGGACTGGACTTTTATAGTATAAAGTGATTGACTGCTAGTCACAAAGTTACAGGCCAGCTACCAGCTTATCGGCCCCATCCAACTTCAAGAGGTAGGATGTGTGTTTGGAGTTTGGTGACCCAGTCTGATTTTAGCATAAGCAAACACCAAAACCATTACCATGGCACCACCAGTAACTCCTCTCAGACAGCTTGCACAATAGCCTGAATTGTATGCATTCTCTGTCTGGATTCTAGGCCTGATTGGGGTGGGCCGTCCTGCCACAGTCCTCCCCGTGACTACAGGCAATCATCTTTACCTCATGAAGTGGTAGTGCAGGTACCTCTTGCCTCCATGCTATAAAAGTGTCCACCTCATGAGTGCACATTATTGTTAAGCATGTTGAGATACATCAACCTCTGAGGTTTTACTGTCTTACTTTAACTCCTGTAGTTTAAAAGGGGCCTAGATCCCACTGCTGGAACTTGGGATGGTATGTGTGTAAGCAGTTGTTTCCTTTCCCACAGTGTGCCACAGTGGGAATTTTGGTTGAGATGCATTAAGGGGGAAGTTACCCCGATCTGCCTCACCATGCCTGGAATTAGCTTTTTGCTCTTGCCAATTTCTCCCTTCTGTGCTTATCTCAAGTTCTCACAGGCTGCATAGTGGGAAGTTTTTGTCTTACAGCAAGTTCCTTCTGTAGCTTTGCCAGTGTTTTGAGGCAGGAACTGCATTCTTTAAGTCCTTACACCACCCCGTGGCTCAAACACCATCCTCCGGGGACTTTTCCTCAGTTCACACATTGTCCATCGGTATGATGTGTACAAAGAAAAGACAGAGAAGACAAGACAGAAACAGCAGAAGCAACAACACGAGTCACCATACAGCATCCACCAGCTATTCCAATTGTCACAAACGGAAATCCAATTGCAACCGTGAAGCCAATTGTTGCGTTGGAGTCATTGGAAAAGTTCTGACATTTGACCATCCATTTCTTCCATTTGGGATTAGGTTTTTTCAACTGATACCGCTACACTGTGAATGGTAATACAGGATTCAGTCTCAGTAAGATTTAATATTCCACATGCCCCTTGTTCCTTTAGAAAGAACATATCTAATGCCAACTGATTTTGTAAAGCCATTTTTCATAGTTGCTGGACTCGCAAATTCAGGTCTCTGAACACACACCTGGTCCAATTACTGAGAGCATCTACCTGCCTCTTGGTATTTTCCAAGGCCCATGGGGTGTTGTGTTCTAACTACAGAAGGTGTAAAAAATACCCTAGGATGAAAAGCTGTCTTTTGCCCAACCCTATAATAACCTGGGGTAGGTCTATCACTGGTCCATTCTCAGCTTTGCTCAGGACAACTTAGTTCCCGCTGTGTTCTTCCTGCCAAGGGATAATGAGAGACACGATTTGGGCAAACGGATAGGAGCACAGTCCCACACCTTTGACTAGCATGCTGAGTTAGGAACATCCAAGTGGAGCAGGAGAGCGGATGGTCTTACAAGTCCACGTGTCGATCAGGTATATTTGAGGCTTAGAATGAGTCACGGAACTACAAAGTAAGTTCTGATCTTTAAAACCCATGGAGAGGGATCCCCAACAAATACGTGTCATGTATTAAAACACGCCTTTTTCAGCCAAGACTCAAAGGGGATCTCCAGGTCACACAGTAAATTGATTACCTTTGCACAGTGGAACAAACAGGAATGAGTTTGTAAGGAGGTGTTGGTGTAGTTCAAAGGCTTTAAAATAGGGTTCTCTTTCCACCACATCCACGTACAGTTGGAAGAAATTTCAGGGTAAATGTTCTTGCCCCACTGGGCATGACATGAAAAATTAACTTTTGGTGTACAAAGTTCTCATCCAAAATATTAAAAAGTTTACACAGAAGCACATCTTTCCATCAGGCCTATACTCCCTTATCCAGGGAAGAGAGTATTGAACGCATTCCTGTGATCTTCAGTAGGGGGGAGTGCTGGCATTCCTAGAAAGAGAAAACAACACAGACTTCCCCTGGTTTTCAGGGGGGATCTCCTCTGCTTGGCAGAGCAGCATTTAAAGGCCAACCATTGTTATTCAATTGCCTGTAATAAAATGGCCAGGTAAGAGAATTACAAGAGAAGTGTAAGACCACTCTCCGAGTGTTGAAGCACATGTGTGCTGGTGCTGTGGCTCCAAGGTACCTGAAAGTACAAGTCTTTCACCAAATCATGTAAAGCCTGTATTATTTCATTTTCATCTTTCTGAGTAAGCACTCACTCATCAGCCCAATTTCCTTCTGCCAACTCCACCCCAGGCTAGAACCTCTGGGTCCAGAGGGTTCCTGCAGTGTGTGATGGAAACACATCAGCTCTGCGGCTCTGCTGGGGGAAGGTCTTCAGAGGGAACCCAAGTCAGAGCCCTGCCTTAGCCACTGCTCAACAAAAGGCTTAGAACTGGTGCAGACCAGGGGAATCTGACTGGTTAATTAAAACAAAGCATGGCAAAGGCCCGCAGTGGGGGCTGACGTGATGCAACTTGTGCCCAGTGCTCCGAATGACCAAGGGAAGAAATTCAATGGAGCTCAGGGAAACAGTGCCAGGAACTATGACTCTCTGTAGAAATTCTTGGCGAGGGGTAGACAGGACAATTTCATTAAATCCTGCAGACACTGCCAGTCTGAAACCGAAACATGCTCACATATCATCGATAATTGTCCTGTTCTGCAGGATGCTAGGATAAAAAGACATAATTACATTTGCCATATGTTATCAGCGACAGCAAAGAAGAAGGACTGGGTAGTGTTTCAGGAACCTCATTTTTGAAACAACAACAATGAACTCCATAAAGCAGACCTCATTTTTGTCAAAGATAACAAAGCTTTGTGGTGAATGTGACAGTGCAATATGAATTTAACAACTCGACACTGGAGGTGGCTGCAAGGGAGAAGAAAGTGAAATACCTACATCTTTTCGCACAGGTGCAAGAACTGACAAATGCGGAGGAAGTGACTTTTGTGGGTTTCCCATTGGGTGCATGGGGGAAGTGGCATGACAAAAACTTCGAACTGTTAAGTACTCCGGGACTCTCTAAGTCAAAGGGGGAGAAAGTGGCCAGGGCATTGGCCTCCAAAGCACTCCATACACCCGTAGACATCATACACATGTTTGTGAGCAAGACTCACACTGCAGTTAGTTCTGATTATTAGTTTGGTTTGTTTAATCTTTTTGTTCTGTGTGTATCTTTTGGTTTTGATTTGTATGTTTGCTTGGGTGTTTGTTTGTATGCCTACTGTACTTCATTCAATAAAGACACGACAGCTAGGGGCGTTAGTGCCGCCACAAACCAGAAAGATCAGGACCAAGGGACAATGGGAGTTGAAAATTTTTATCATGACGTGACACATACCATCTATTTGGACAATTTCTATACCGATTTTGGTCAAGATGGAGGGGCGACCTACACTTAACCTGGAAAAAGGAACATACATTAATTATATATGTTCGTGACATAGCCAAATGCCTCGTCATCTATTTAGTGACACACATGAATGGATGAATGAGATTCCCACTGTCCCTACCTACTATCCAGGGAAACCACAGCCAAGGGAACGGGCTTGGCAGAATCAGCAGGGAAAGAAGACCCTGTTGAGCTTGACTTGAAAGGGAGTCGGGTTCAGATCCCCGAATCCGGAGTGGCGGAGACGGGCGCCATGAGGCGCCCAGTGCGGTGACGCAACCGATCCCGGAGAAGCCGGCAGGAGCCCCGGGGAGAGTTCTCTTGTCTTTGTGAAGGGCCAGGCGCCCTGGAATGGGTTTGCCCCGAGAGGGGGGCCCACGCCTTGGAAAGCGTCGCGGTTCCGGCGGCGTCCGGTGAGCTCTCGCTGGCCTGTGAAAATCCAGGGGAAAGGGTGTAAGTCTCGCGCCGGGCCGTACCCATATCCGCAGCAGGTCTCCAAGGTGAACAGCCTCTGGCATGTTGGAACAATGTAGGTAAGGGAAGTCGGCAAGCCGGATCCGTAACTTCGGGATAAGGATTGGCTCTAAGGGCTGGGTCGGTCGGGCTGGGGCGCGAANGGCCGCCGCGTGCGGCTGTTGCTGCTCGCAGCCGCCCCCGGGCCTCGGGTCCGGAGGGTTCCCGTGGCACATGGTCCTGGCATGTGCACGCATGTGTGGCCACAGCCAGCGTCGGCTGTGCGGTTCACGCGGGAGAGGGTCCCCAGGGGGGGTCCCCGGGCCGGTGACCCGCCTTGGCCGGCGCCTAGCAGCCGGCTTAGAACTGGTGCGGACCAGGGGAATCCAACTGTTTAATTAAAACAAAGAATCGCAAAGACCCGCGGCGGGTGTTGGCGCAATGTGATTTCTGCCCAGTGCTCTGAATGTCAAAGTGAAGAAATTCAATGCAGCGTGGGTAAATGGCGTGAGCATAGTTACAGCCGGGCTTAGCTGCAGAGGTCACATTTCCCCGTGGTCCTGCTGGATGCCCGTAAAGGGTAACTGAGCCAACCTTCTCCCCCGGTCTGGAGAGGAGTTTCAAGCTTAGAGTTTGAGCTCCCTCCACCTATCATCAGGACTCACCCACCCGTCGGTAGTACAATCTCGGTGAAACCAAATTTCGGTGATGCCTCTTAATTGAGACGTTACCCGGAGCCTCGCCTGCGGGCTTGAGTTGGGCAAATCTGGCAGTTTCTGGGGGGTTGCTGCCGGCTACTGCCGCCCCTACAAAAATTTGGACAATGGCTCCTCGGATTCGACTGTTCCATGTGTCGGCGTCCACTCAGAGCGATCCATGTGATTGGCAGGGCGTCTTGACTGGGAACCCTCAAATTTGTACCCCAAGAGATCTAGGGGGAAGTAGTTTTATCATTCCTGAACTTTTAGTCTTTTATAACTCTAACTTCATGCCGGAAAGAGAAGGATACCCCCCCACTAGGTGGGAGTGCTTGGCTGGGTACCCTGAGGTGTTTAAGGTTTGTATTCCAAAAGGAACCGACTCAGGGAGTAACATTGTACCCGCCGAGGCTGGGGAGCGAAGAGAAGAGGGAGGAGACGGTGTGGCACTACCATCGCCAACTATTTGGGAGGAACCCGCGGATCTGACACTTGATGTAACACCTGTGGTGAAGGTTCCAGACAGAAATCCACCCTGTCCTTGTTGTGGGACCCGGATAGCTACTGTCTCCAGGCTGATAGACCATCTGAAGTCAGTCCATGGGAAGAGAAAGATGATTTTCCAGTGTGCTAAATGTGGGAGGGAAAGTGAGAAATGTCAAAGTATTGCCTGTTACTACCCCAAATGTAAGGGTACCGTTGTTGTAGAACTGGCTGGGGAGTGGCTCTGTGAGGTATGCGGGAGGGGGTTTAAAACAAAAATTGGTTTAAGTCAACACAAAAGGTTGGCACATCCTGCGATTTGGAATGAGGAAAGAATAGCTGCCTCCCAACCCAATCAGATATCGAATAGGGGGGCCCATCGTAGATGCTGGAAGGAGGAAGAAGAGGAATTGCTAAGGAAATTGGTTAAACAATTTGAGGGGAAGAGGAATATTAATAAGTTGATTTCGGAGTATATTCCCTATAAAACTGCAAAACAAATTAGTGACAAGAGATGGGTATTAGATCAGGGTGAGAAGGAATTAGAGGATAATGGGAGTTGTGTAGGTAAGGATGGGGAGGGTGGAGAAGGAAGGGTAGATAGGGTGGATCAATTGAAGGCCCACTATCTGAGAACTGTCGGGGAATGGTTGACATCAGAAAAGATTAGTACCTACCAGGGGGCATTCAGAAAGTTGATGGAAGGACAAGAGGACCCATTGTCGGTGGTGAACAATGCTAGCAAGGACTGTTATGAATGCCTGGGTGTGATGTGCCAAGTCGGCAGGAAGCCCACCACTAAGCTTAATAAGACTCGGGGTCCGAAGAGGAGGGGAAAATCTAAGGAATGGATGAAGAAAAGGGCCATCAGGAGAGGGAAGTATTTGCGGATCCAGTGGTTGTTCCACCTAGATAGAGGGAAGCTCGCTAGGATCCTCCTGGATGACCTGGAATCCATGAAATGTGAGGTGCCACTCGATGAAATTTACTCTGTGTTCCAGAATAGGTGGGAGTCATCTGGAAGTTTTCAGAACCTGGGGAGTTTTACATCTGATGGGACAGCTGATAATGGTGCTTTCCGAACCATGATCACGGCGAAGGAGATTTCCAAGAATGTGGGGGAGATGAGTAAAAACTCAGCTCCAGGTTCAGGTGGGATTACTCTGAGAGACGTCGTTAAGATGGACCCAGAGTTTTCCCTGACTGTGGAAATCTTCAATTTATGGTTAACAGCTGGAAGAATACCGGACATGTTGAGGGACTGCCGGACTGTTTTAATACCTAAATCGACTGGACCAGAGCACCTGAAGGACATCAATAATTGGCGCCCGATTACAATCGCGTTTGTCATATTGCGGTTGTTTTCGAGGGTCTTGTCGGCCAGGCTGGTGAAGGCTTGTCCCATTAACCCCAGGCAGTGTGGTTTTATAAGGGCAGCAGGGTGTTCTGAGAACCTCAAGCTGCAGCAGCTGCTGATCCATTGTGCCAAGAGGGAACACAGAGAGCTGGGAGTGGTCTTCGTGGACATCGCGAAGGCTTTCGATACCGTGAGCCACCAACACATCCTCATGGGACTGAGTCAAAAGGGTGTGGGTCAGCATATCATCGATTTAATTGGCGATATGTATGAAAACATCTCGACGAGCATTAGAACGAAGGATGGGGACTCTAACGACATCAAGATGCAGGCTGGGGTGAAGCAGGGCGACCTGATGTCGCCTCTTCTTTTCAACTTGGCTATGGACCCCTTATTATGTAAGCTGGAAAACTGCGGGAATGGATTCCATCTAGGAGATAAGGCGATAACAGTGATGGCATTTGCAGACGATTTGGTTTTACTTAGCGGATCCTGGGAGGGAATGAAGAATAACATCAAGATCCTTGAGACCTTTTGTGATCTGACAGGTCTCAAGACGCAGGGGGAAAAGTGCCACGGCTTTTTCATCAAGCCAACTAAGGATTCTTATACCATCAATGATTGCACAGCTTGAATGTGAATGGCACATCCCTGAATATGATTAACCCCGGTAGTTCTGAGAAATATCTGGGCCTTCAGATTGATCCCTGGACAGGGATAGCTAAGCCTGAGGTTGTTGAGAGGTTGGGTAATTGGCTTGGGAGAATCGATAGGGCACCCCTCAAACCATTGCAAAAATTGGGTATGTTGAAAATTTTTACAATTCCTAGATTAATTTATATGGTTGATCATACAGAAATGAAGACGGCATTCCTCGAGGCCCTTGATGCACAGATCAGATTGCTGGTCAAGGATTGGCTGCATCTTCCGTCCAGCACCTGCGATGCCATCCTGTATTCCAGCACCAAGGATGGAGGTTTGGGCATCGTCAGATTGACGGA